>JACMIF010000131.1:11927-26544 GCA_014805445.1 Diplogasteroides magnus | reverse complement strand
GTAGCGGTGCCCGCGAACAAAGATCCCCTGGCGAAAACGCTTGGAACACCAGGGTGTAACTCCTAATCGACTGGCCCAGCAGTCCACCGGCAGGAACACATCCCCCTTGGATTATCCCCGTGACCCCGGAATAAAGACTTTAAGACTACAGCTCACGAGCAATCAGACTAGAAAAACCTCCGATCTTATTATTTTCTTGGGTGTCCAGTTTGTATGGTTGTTTGTAATGAACTTCTGAATATAGGCAGCTCTCAAAACTCATTTCAACATTTATCCTATCAATAAGCCCACGAACAATCAGACTAAATATATTTTGATCTTATTTTTCTAGTAAGAGCGGAATTGACCTCCTATTGTTGTTTATTATGAACTTCTGTTTATACGCAGCTCGTGAAACTCATTTCAACGTTACCGGAAAACCGCAGTCCTGCCTAAAGATCAGTCCTGTCTCTTCTGAATAGATTTCGAATGCTATCATAATTATTATGACTGGGGTGTCACAAATGAAAGTGAACAAGAGCGTGCTAGTGGGAGTTATAGAAATGTTGTGACATAATTTATTCTGGCCAGTTTTTCAGGTGAAGGAGGGAGTGTGCTAAATACAATCCATCTTGTCTAGCGCGTGGTTCTAACTCATAATTTATTACCACCGGCGAGAGACGACGGGTCATACATTCTGGAGACTCTATTATCTCTTCACTTTGGCCAGACTATTACCTCTCTATTTTGGGAGAGATTGATGCTAAACGACACTTAAGTATAATATTTTGAGAGTCCGACCTCCCAGACAGTTTCCACAAAAGACGGCCAATTTTCAACGTCGAAACAATTGCACACTATGATTAATGCAAGCACCACACCTATTGCATATATTGCCGTTTCATTAGACTATTAAACTGCATTTATCATTCATCCAATATCATTTCGCCTGTGCTATGTGACATTTTCTCGTAGCTGTGCTCTCTCAATCAAAATTGACTAAGACTGACTGTTTGCAGCCCACGAACAATCAAACAAATCCATTTATTTTTATTTTATTGACAAGTATTAGGTTGTTAAGAAAGTAATGACACTTTCGCTTTCTCTCCATATATCTTTCTTCAAATGAATGATACCAGGTCGTCATAATATCGTAGACACCCCATATCAGACACTAACTATGGCCACCACCACGGGTCTCTGCTGCCGCTTGGAGGCTTGTTGCGATTTTTCAAATTGACGTCATTTCGAGCATATTTTTCTTCCGCGAACATTTTACTCTCTCCTATCTCGGGGAGAAGAGATATAAAATAAGTGTCAACTAATGAAATGTAGCCAAGTGAACGCCTGATGCGTATGATTTATCATCTCGCTCAAATCTAAAAATTCACCGAGTTACGCTCGAATTACTGGAGTCAATCAAAAACGTTATAAACTGAAGTCACCCTCATGTGCTTCTCAGAGTAAACATAACAGAGTTTCCAGGTAATAACCGACCATATGTGTCAGGTTCTGGAACAAAAAATTCAGACTCGTTTTGAAGTCTCGATATTTATGAACGTTGCACAAGTATATTTATGTACTACAACCAAAATGATTTGGTTGCCGCTTTTCGCTCCGCTGAAAAGATATGAACTTCGAAAAATCCGAAAATACCGATAAATATTCAGAAAATCATAACTTTTGTTGTACTTGAAATTGTGCGCCCAGCTTTTTCCCATAAACACGGAGTATGAACTGCTTCATAACAAAAAATGAACATGCCATTTCGATCAGAAATGACAAAATTAGAAATGTTTTTCGAAAAATCGGGTTTCTCGTTTTGAAGAAAAATCACTGTATCTCAAAAAATTACTATTCTTATCCAGATGTTTTATTTCATTTTCTGAAAGAGCACTACAAGGGCTAAAAAAACCACTATGAACCATCTCACGTTAGGCGCCGGAAAGGCTTCATTTTCTCGCTTGACTGCCATGAGTCATTTTTCACAATGACCCGGGTATCATGGTACGAAAAATCCGTGATCAAGGATCGGCATGGGGTATACTTTTTTGAAGTGTCCACCACATGTGGTAATTGTATCCACTATCGATATTGGTGCTGAAAATTGAGTATCATCATGAGCAATTTTTTTCGAACGTGGTCGCCAAAATGGTCGAAAAAATGATTCAACATGAACCCATACTTATAACATCTCATAAAATTCTCCATCAAAAATGATTAATTTTGATGAGTTAGCCAGCTCATAAAAGCGAATTTGAAGCGAGTTATGGTCATTATAACATCTCGAGGTGTAGTGATCGCAAAAAAGTTTCCAACCCCATAACTCGCTTCAAATTCGCTTTTATGAGCTGGAGCCCGGGTCATTGTGAAAAATAACTCATGGCAGTCAAGCGAGAAAATGAAGCTTTTCCGGCGCCTAACGTGAGATGGTTCATAGTGGTTTTTTTAGCCCTTGTAGTGCTCTTTCAGAAGATGAAATAAAACATCTGGATAATAATAGTAATTTTTTGAGATACAGTGATTTGTATTCAAAACGAGAAACCCGATTTTTCGAAAAACATTTCTAATTTTGTCAATTCTAATCGAAATGGCTAGATCATTTTTTCTTATGAAGCAGTTCATAGTAGGTATTTATGTGCAAAAGCAGGGCGATCGATTTCAAGTATAACAAAAGTTACGATTTTTCGAATATTCGTCGTTATTTTCGGATTTTTCGAAGTTTATATCTTTTAAGCGGAGTGAGATGCGGCAACCAAATCATTTCTGTTGTAGAACATAAATGTACTTGGGCAACCTCCATAAATATCGACTTCAAAACGAATTTGAATTTTTTGTTCCATGTGATGGTCGGAAATTACCTGGAAACTCTGTTAAATTTAGAGCAGGCGTAGTCAAGTAAGTAACGGAACGAAGACACTTTCCAGCACAAATGCAATTGTAAATACAACAAATCACCAGGAAATGCCTTGCTCAATTTTTATTAATTCGGAAGCATAAGGAAGATCTGCGTAAGCGGGGCATGATAAAGGTCGAGATGAATCGAGTAATCTGATAATGAGACCATACTCCAATTTTACGATGAATTATGATAGAACCACTAACATTGAGCATTCCCGCCATGTGTCCTGTGGCCAGCACAGCTCCTCCCGACAGTCCCGTCGCACAGTCTACGCCACTTCCTGTCTGCAAATGAAACCATAGCATCGCACATGACGCGGGTTCTGCGACAACCGCAACGCGTGGAATGACGCGTTGCGGTCCGGGCAACTGCAAGCACACCAACCTTGGCAACGTGTCTCGTCTCATTGGTGATGGCATCAACCATGACGATAGAGCCATCTGATCCACCCACCACAAGGGAAGAGTCTACCGTACACACGCATGATGCCTGCAATGATATACTAAATAGGTAAGAAGAGTCCTAAATGGATTTCCAAAGTCCGGCTGATTTCTGAATATTGCCGCATTAGCGCCGTTATGAATATAAGAAGTGACTTTAGATTCAATCATTCCTTCTTTTGAATCATCCTAATTTCTAAACATGAAAAACAAAAGTGACTACCTCAACTCCTTGTCCATGCGTGTTGAGTGATGTCAACTGTTGCAGTCTTCCCCCTGTTCCTGCAGTCACAACCTGAAGAAACTCCCTTCTACTCCATCTCTTGCATAGTTCATAGTATACTTCATACTGCATCCCTTTTGGGTCTCCAAGTTTGAACAACCGTTGGAAGATCAAATTCAAAATCTTTTCTAATAGTATTGGACACTCAAGTCAGCATCTGCACGACCTGTTTTGAGCTATGATCCCCTCCAAACCCGTGAGATGTGCAACACACCTGTACAGTTCCGTTCACAAGGGGCACAGCGAACACCTGCTCTTGCTGCTGGGGAAGGGACAGTTGACTGAATATTTATATTTCAACCAGAGGAATTAACCACTATATTGAAAAATGGCTTTATGTCCGCATATATAGAATACACGGTGCGTAAAACCACAAGCAATCGCAATCAATTCTGATAAAAAGATCTTCAATTCATTAAGATAACTCACACGAGATCATTCGGCTCCGAATTCAGCGCCAGTTGAGCCTCTTGTCTATAAAGAGAAGAAATAATCAAAGTCATTACTCGCAGAACTTCAGAGAAATCGTTAATATGAGCTTGTGGACCTAAGAAAGCGACGATAATTGCATAGCTTCAACCATCACGATTTTAGTAGGGATCGAACGTCAAGAATTTCACTGGTTTCTACATCTAACCGAAAGTGCGGGCTTCAAACATTCTTCATTTTTTCAGTTACAGTAACTTTGAATACGGTATTAGATTACCGTACCCACCTGAATGGTTCGATCTCCTCCACTGCTCCCGGTCCATGGACGAAGAGTGCAGGAGATGGAGAGAGACAGGCAGATAGGAAGTGAGTGGGAGAGGAGAGGAATGACACCTGCAACAAGAAGGAATTGAGTTGAACAAAGGTTATATCTATCAAAAGTTGGTTCAGTAGACAATTTTTCCACCAATCTCGTTGATTTAAGAATTATTATATTTATGCGAATGCATCCATTTCAACTATTTGCGCCGTACCGAAAAGGGATTAACTCGAGGAAGAAGAAGCAACCGTGTCATCTATGCAGCAACCGAAACAACTTATTGGATTCGCACAGTCATAAAACAACGTGCTTTAAATTTCGGACAGAACTCGCTAATTTCCTAATTCGTAGTAGAAAAACATGTGAACGAAGAGTAACGTGTACTCATGCAAATTTGCAAAGTTCATCCATTCCTCACCCTCACATTCCTCCCCTCATTCCCTCCCTACACACTTCTCTCGGACGGTCGACTCATGGCGAAGGCAAAGAAGAAGTCTGCTGGTTCCGCCAGAGCAGTAAGTATTTCAGTCAATAATCCACTACCGTAATCCGCCAACCAATGATCAATAGTGAGCGGACTCGAATCTTACGGTGTTTAGCGAAACGGCGGTAAACGGAGGAGCAAAGAGAGCGAAGAGCCGACTGATCGCAGCACCGAGGAGACTCGTGACAGTGACAGGGAAAGCAAGACAAAGGGGCCAAGGAAGGTGGTAAGCAAGGTAAGCCACGCCCCTTTCTGAGTGATAAACACCGTAAGATTGGCAGATGGGAAAGCCAAGGAGCAAGAGGAGCAAGTCGAAGGAGCAGATGAAGAAGAAGCCGGCAACTGTGGAGGACAGTGTGGACGATGAGGAGGAGAAGAAGGAGAAGAAGAAGGTGAGGAGGATGAACAATCAATTACTCGATCATTCCTTGTAGACTACCACCACGACAACATCGACCGCCAGCACAGGAACGACGACATCGAAAAACACCGTCAACTGGGACCACACCGCAGTGAAGGCTGTCGAGTTCTACATGACCAAATACGCCGAGAAAGGTTACGGTATCCTCAATTACCGTAACCTCAAACATTCCGTGCAGGAGTCCAGGCAATCACGGACGAGTACAAGAAGGAGATTGCCAACTATACCGCTCCTCCCCCGAACGACACCCACAAGGCGTACGATGAGAATCCAACCAGAAACAGGTCCAAGGTATCGCGTGAATCCATTTCCGCATTACCGTAGTTTTCCTGGTAGGACGTCGTTTGTCTGGACGAGACTCGTGTCAAGCTCCCGGAACCGCAGACCTACATCCACGCGAACATCGTCGCAGAGCCCGATAAGACAGATAGACGGTACTTCCTCACTCAGGTATGCGGTAGTCTTCCGTGTGGGAGCGAATGGGAATGGATTGAGTGTCCGAAAGAGGAAACGATCGAAGACTTCTGGCGAATGTGTTTTGAGCACAAGGCCATGGCCATTGTCATGCTTTGCGGCTTCAAGGAATCCGATACGGTATTGCTCAGCTACAGTATCCAGTCGTTATCGAGTGATTTGAGGTCAGTTCGCCCGAGTTCTACCCTGTGAAGCAGGGAGACTTCAAGAACTACGGTAGCATGTTCGTCTCCAACAAGAAGGTATCAATGAGAGACGTTGCCCTCATGAGACCTTGGATCTTTCAGAGGGAAGAAATCAGCAAGGAGACCGTGTACACACTGGAGATACTGCCGGAAGGCTGCAGTAATTCACACGTGAGATCAAACTACGAACAGCTAAAACAAAACTACAAACTACAGATCCTCTACATCGTGCAGCACGACCAATGGCCGCAGACTCTCTCCCAAGCACAGGCACGCAACATCCTCAAGGTCATTCGACTCATCGCTACGGTAAGAATACTGTAGGTGAGGATAGGGTGGATACAGTGAATATTTGAGCTGGACTCTCTGGCAACCGGTCCCATTGTTGTGGTGGACCCACTTGGAATCAGCAGGTATACAACAAGTCAAGGCGGAATATCAAATGGAAACATTCAAGAGGGGCAGTCCTGATTCTGGTCGACTTCACCATCACATACTTGTACCAAGGAAACTTCATGGAGGTATACTGTAGGATGTCTACTGATTACTGTATTATGAATGCAGATGGTCGAAATGGCCAAGTGGCTGCGACGTCAGAGGGCAGGAGCGATCATCAATGAACAGCAGTATCTATTTGCTGTACAAACGGTGGTCGAATACATCTTCGTGAGTGTCACGCGTTGAGGTCGCGTCGCGGTTATAATGAAATCCTTGCAGCGCGCATTCGGAGAAAAATTCTCGGATGAATACAAGAAGATATGCGCGGACTCTGACCTCTCAACGTCGATTAAGAAGGAGAGAACAATGGCAAGGAACGTTGAGGCAGCCAAGTGATGCGGATCCCGAGCGGATTGTGAACTGATTTATCGATTGGCATACTGAAACTCGACTGAATCACCGATTGATAATCTGGTCCCTTGTGAGACTTGCCTCGATTACACTACTAACACTGTCTCACGTCATTTCGCAGTGATAAAGCACCGATAAAAGCGAACTGGGCATCGTGCTTTTGTTATATACATTCCATTTTGTAATCACACATTTGTAAAGAGCAGGAAATGGGGAAAAGCCTCACCCTAATTGCCCGAGAATTGAGTAGAATGGAGCAATTCTTGGCTTGTGCGAGCAGTCTCGGCTCCATTGTACCTGTAATTTGTGCGGTTGTGAGGGGTCACTATCACGAATGATTGATTCTACAGCACCACCATAACAAGACAATTGAATACTCACGATTGACGAATTCATCACCGGGAAAGCTGCCCGACGGCGAGCTCTTCATCAGAAACGACGTCGATGCCATCTGGAAGATGTGTATTTATTTGTCAAAGGACAAGTCATAATGATTTAATCATATACGGAATCCAGACAACAGATAAATTAACCATGATCATTGACGAAACATTTTCAAATTCCGTTGACGCAAGGAATCTCCTTTCAAATGCAGAGGAGTGCTCTGCATTCGGTAATAGTGTGAGGCGAATGAATACTGTTAGCAACTTCATTCATTCGCATCATTCTCTGTTACTTCCCCGTCGTCTCATTTAGGAGAAGACAGCACATGGAAGACATTGACGAAGTGTCACAACATCCAAACTCTTACTAATAACTATTCGTTCGCCCCAACTATTTGATAACAAGGTATTCTTCAGAGATCGTGTAGACTCGGTCATTTGTATCACTCTTTCATACTTCATATAGTCATGGTCTCAGCACGAAAGCTTTTTATTTCTCTCTTACTGTATTTGTAAGAGTTTGGAAAACGATCGCTATATACACATTATGGCAAGAACTCTACTGCTCTCCTTCAAAGGATTCTCATTCATTGCGCAAATAAACAATGCACATTTGCCATCGATGCATACTTTAAAATGAAATAAACAACAACAAAAATGATTTTACATGGAAAAATGGAGCTGAATCGAGGAAATGTTGCATCTCATAAACGTACATGAGGGAGAAGGAAAGGAGGACCCGTATGAACATTCCAATCGCTGACCAAGGGAGACTGTTAGGGGGATTAGAGGCTCTTGAGAGGAATACCAAGGGATACGGTAAGGAGTGCGGTGCAAACGAATTACTGACCAGCTAATATAATTCTAAGTGCGAGTTGATACTACATGGGCTGCCATACTGTTAATAATACATACAAGTACAAATAAAAATGACGGCAATACAAACATCCTTGTTTTGATAGTACAATTGAGATCATTGGATCAGGACGAGGCAGGAATGACTGAGTGACTTCAAATATTCTTCTTGCCACAGTCCTCATCTACAACATACATATCAGTCAATAAGAGGATTACGGTAGATGGCATGTGAAACTGTTTGACACCTGGGATCCGTTGAGGGAGTGAGGAAGAGGAAAAACAAAAGGGCGGGCCAGATTACGGTATGCGTGCCTAACCATACAACATCACAAGCAGAGAGTGTTCATCACGGGGAATTGGGGACTGAATACAGTCAACTAACGGTAACGGCACAAATATTGCGCAAAAAAATCAATAAAAACAGTAAAGTGTAACATCTGCGGGGGTTTGGTTTGCATTTAATGTGACTAGCTTATGAAAGGAATGCAATAACCAATAGCGCGCCAAAAATATCGGTTCATAGAACTCAAACGGAACTCTGAATATTTGCATAGAATTATCCATAGCAAACAACAAACTGCTGTACGCGATGCATACTCTCAAATCGGTACTTACTGTAATTAGTGAATATTAGGAATCATAGGAGGACAACTGTTCACTCGAATTGACACTGCACATTGCATATTGGAGGAACCCGAAGGGGAGGAGACTCGATGAGGGAAACGAATCGGAAACGACTTACTGTATTTAGTGGAAGGGCTCTCTGAGTGTGAATAGGACACGTTATGGATGGACCATTATGAGCTACACTACTGTAGACTACGGGTAGATGGCTAGTGAGTGGAAGGAAGACTAGAGATTAGGCTCTTGGAAGAGGAGAGAGTAATCATCGGGAGTGTTCTCTTGTCCGATACTCCCCGAGTGGTGTGGTGTTGAGGTGCCGCTGGCGTCTGCAATTGTGCATCCATTGCAAACCCTCAATGACGACATGAGGCTGCAACCACAACACTATATTAAGGGCAACACGTTGCTTCTTCAAAAAGATACAACATTACAAATTGACTGTCTTCCAAATAAATAAAAACAATGATAAAAACACGACACTTACCGAGCCACCTCTTCTTGTTCTCTTTGATGTTGGCAAATATCTTATCCGTCTTCACTTTCGCTTCTTCCGGCGAGTAGGGCTGAAAAGTGAAAAGTTATGTTGAATGTAAAAGTGAAAGATGAGCATTTTCAAGCAGTATGACACCAAACAAAAATGTATTCATACCTCAGGCTTGGGTAGCTCCTGCTTCTCTTCCGACTCTGTGGGCACAGAAACGAGTTGGTACATCTGTGAAGGCTTCTGTCCCGTTTCCTTCTTCGTTTGACACTGAGCATATAGTTCAAATGGTCATGCGGGGAGGGTCGGTGCGGGATTGGGTACAAACATTTTTCAGGGTCAATTCAGGGTTGGGTACATAAAATTGCTGTTACGGTCACCGGGTGCGGAATTGGGTACAGCCGATTTTTGGGGTCAAAGCGGGGTTGGGTACGCGGTTCTCGGGGTGGTATTTGAACCATGACTGAGCAACGCTACTCTTATACAATTCAATTAACTAGCTCATTTTAGTCGAACGAAAATATTTTGAAACAGCTTACATGTGGCTGTGTGGCCAACGCTTCCAGAACGGGCTGAATGATTGAAGGGGCCACCTGCGAATGAAACGGAACCATTATTTCCAAAAACAAAGCTGCTCACACTACTATATTACTACACTACATCTATAGGAAGACAGTGACCACAAAACACAACATTCAACAAGAAGTGAGAGCGTGTACTGTTTTGTACTTCGTTGTTCTGTATTCTCCCTACAACTATGCATCGAAACAGGTGCATACTTTAGAAATGTGCATTGCAGAATTGTAGAAATTCGAGAAAAACTTAGTAGCCTGTCGCAAATTGCTTTATTTCAAGAAATTTCCAAAAGGAGCAGCTTTCGTCCATTCTTGAAAGATTATTCTTATATATGTTAAAATATGTTCACAAAACTTTATACTAAACACTTGCAAATTGCATGCACACTATGGTTGGCAGTTTGACTAAATTTTCGGATATGTTTCACCCTGGCCACATATATTGAATTTATAAGAGCTGTGAAACATATCCAAAAATTTAGTCATACTGCCAACCTTAATGCACACCCTGAAAATTTCGTCGGCCGACGAAAAATTTCGTCAAACCGGCGAAAAGTACGCATCGTATTTCCAGGCTCTCTCCCCTTGCACGCACGATCAGACTGTTGGTATGTTGCCGGATAGGGAGTAGTGAGTGAACAGAAAAATCTGACCAGCAGTCTGACCGCACATGTTCGCGCAACGAAATTTTTAAATCGACAGACGAAATTTTACGAAATCTTGTGTTTTTTGACGAGATATGCTCCGAGAATACGGCCCTCAGTAACATATCAGCTAGAGCTACAGTATTCTTGACTTCCGTACACCTACCGGTCCACTGAGGTCGCACATCTGGTCGAAGAGCGGATGCTGCGGCATCAGATCGAACATGCGCATCATTTGCATGTTGTTGCGGGTGACATTTGCGTGAACCTGAACGGAAGACTGCCGTAATCCACCGCACAACGACTGAAGAACACTGAAGATGCCACTCACCGTAATGCCACTCAGAATGCCAATCAACCGAGAGAGTCTCAATGCGGGAGGTTCATCCTGGCACACATTCTCTTCTTGCTGAAAATGAATATGTTAAACAATGAATTCGTAATATATTTCACATAGCAGCACTAACTTGGAATTAACTCACCGCAAATTTGGCGGGTACCTCATACGGAGCCTTTCCACAGGGCACACCACCTCCCTGAAATCACGTGTTATTAGCATCTTGTTCAATTTTCATAGGACATATTTAGGAGAGGCGACCCACATCCTCGTAATAGGAGAAGAGATCCTTGAGTACGCCATCTCTCATTAATTTGATCGTCATTCTTCCTTCGTTCGACAACCCAGCAAGACCTGCACATTTTATGCTTCAGGATGGAATTATAGTGGCTGAGTATTGCATAAAGACAGTCGATGTTCGATTTCCGATGTTAAATTAGGAAAAAACTGAATTTGAAATTGAAATATTGAGGACCGTAATCTCCTCGCAATCAATCAATACTCACCAGTATCCAGATACGCCAAGGCGGCGAGAGCGACCAGTTCCACATAGGTCATTTTCATCTCAGCCATAAGGTCACCAATGTGCTCCTTCGAGTGACGGAAGGAAGGGGCGTAGATCCTGAATGGAACGACTGGTTACTGTAGTCCCCAATATTGATTACTTTTCTGCACAAGCTTGGTCCAGATTGAATCCATTGAGTGTCTTCGACTGGTAGTACTTGTCCGCTTCATCAATCGCGATGTACACCCTGAACACGAATACGTTTGATATTCTGATATTTGTAGAGCAAGCTACCAAATATAAATAAGAGTACCGAAACAAAATTGTATCATTAATAAACTATTTTAAACTTTTTTTATTTTAGCTACATATATACTCAGAAGAGTAGCAGTAAACCCTTAACGCACCTGTTGATCATGACGAACCAGTTTTTCTCATGGCCACCATAGTACCACGTCAGGTAGGCCTCTTCAACAGCTTGATACTTAAGAAGGTAGTTTTGGAAGAGAACGACCTGAATGTATATTTCTAATGAGACAAATGGATAAAAATACCTTGTCTTCTGGCTTCATTCCCTTAATGTACATGTTATCGTTGACGCTCTCGGCAACCAATCGAGGCTCTATTCTCCACATCTAAACACATCCATTATCACCATTCATCATGCTACTATGACACTGTCACTGACACAAGAAAAATGTCATGTTTAGACAAATAATGCATATGACTGACCGAAAACATGGCTTCCTTGAAGTCGCTGATTTCAACTGGTTCCATGAACTGAAATAGGTAAAACATATTAGCATGAACATTATCAGTTCTATTACGAAAACTTCGACATACAACCAAATAAACTTGAATAAAATTTGAGAACTTTTTAAAAGTGCAATGTTTCAGTAAGTTCCCATTGGAGACCGGTTGCTTCTCATTCGTTTTAATCGATCGCATTTCAATGCGTATAAAGTGAATATGATACAGTATCCCTCCCTCACCAGTGCTTCTCCCTGATCGATGAAGCAATCCAGGAGAGACGTCGTAGTGTACATCATCCTCCGTCGTCTGTTCAGAAGGACGTTACGAGTGATGAATTCCTCCAGCACAGGCCTGTAACAGCTTTATCATCTTACTGTCCAGAGTAACAATTGGGACTTGTGCAGTTCATCTATCCGAACTAGAACTAATGTGTATCCAGATTGATGTAACGTTAGATTGCATTCAACTACCAATCTTGTTGTAGTGCAAATCACATTTTCTCTTTTTCCCGAAAACGCTTCAAAGTTATCGAATGAAACATGGACAAGATCACAAGATGAATGAACAAGCGCACATTGCAGCTGCAACTACAGTGGATTCCGCAAGGACACCAGCGAACATTCGACTGATTGTGAAAGGAATAACTATACAATGTAGCCAACCTCTTCAGTTGTTGCCTGGGTGACCGGGGAATGACCATGACCGAATACTCGTCCACATCGCCATTGTCTACATCTGAATGAATTTGATTTTCCACTAACAAAAAGTCACGTACTGAAAAAAAATTCCTTGCTAGCTAATTTAAGCACAACTTGAGATTTCAATTCATGTGGGTATTTACGAAGTGGCGGTGAAGTGTTAAAACTTATGATATCAGAGAACTGACTCATTTTGATCATCTTCTTCTCGACAGCTTCGTCCATCATGGATGGTGAGGCGTCCCTCTTCACTTGGGAAACCTTTCCAATTGCATCACGACGGTGTTGCACCGCTGCAAGAGATACACTCATTGGCCAAACCAATACAATTCAAAGACTACTTCAGAACCAATATCAGCGTAATTTTTCAACATTGCATATGATCAGTTGTATCTCATTGTGAAACATTGTATCACTTAGCCCAAATAGATCAACTTCCTACCTGATCTGTCCATTCCCACTGTGAGGCACTTCTTGAAGCGACACGCACGGCATCGTTGCGAACTCCCGTCTGAAATGAACAAATATTTTTCATTCCCGTCACTTTCATTCCTCATTAACGTTATATATATATTTCTTGCACTTTTCAAGGCCTACAATGTTGTAGGAACAAAAGATGGAATGATTGTATCCTCAACCCCTTCGTCTGCCTCTGTTGTACCCTAGTCCCGTATAAGTCCCCCTTCCTCCTCCTTCCTCCCACTTCGTGTACTCCTTGTGTTGGTTGCACAAGGCACATCCACACACTTCATCTGTCTGCCCCAATTACTCGATTCAATGATGGACGCGGCAGGTGATTGCATAGATTGCGTGGCCCATTCACTCTCCCTTCTATTCCATCTATAGTCATGGAGACTCTCCTTCTTTATCCATTCCATTCGCCTCTCCCTCTTCTGATGTGCACTTGTGTCTTGTGCTTTGGTACCTCGGGAGAGACACCAATGCACACACTATTGTAGTCGGCAATGCCTTGAGGGGAGAGATTCCCACCCTCACAGATGCACAGTCATTACCGATCTTCCCCCTGGTCCCTGATATGACAGTTAGGTATTCGACCATGCATCTTATGGCCTTCCTCTAGTGTGGATCAATGTCACCCCGTGTAATGAGAACTGTCGATATGCATCAAACAGCGCACTACACACATCTCGAACGAATTGAACGTGGCGAGTAATATCCTATGGAAGGGACTCCCCGACAGGTGGCCATAACATATTGCCGTTACATAATTTCAGACCAGACCGCTGTCTCATGCAAATTGCATGCATGAAGTGTGGACGAAAAGTGCAAGTGCACATAGACACAATGGGCACATTATGCCCTCCCTCTGTCTGGGTTAGAGGCACTTAGACGCTGGTACAGAGTCTGTCGATGTCTACAAAAGAGTCTGTACTATAGACACAACTATTTGAGGGCATGGAAGACAAGATTGACAATCAAGTCACTCCAACCTCCATCTCTCTCTCTCTCTGTTCACTGAACTACCTCTGCCATTCAGCCTTTGTGTTTTTGGACTCCCCAAGCTTTTGAATAGTTCATTCATGCCATTCATTAGTGGAGTCAAGCAGTGAAGAAGAAGAGAAAAGAAGCTTCTTCAAAGTGCGCTCGCATGAATTTCACATGAGAAAACTGCGAAATTTGATCGTTCTTTGCACTTCCTTAAACACTTCTCCCTTTACTGCCCGTTGAGGTGTGATTAGCAGCAGAGTGCAATAAGAGGAAGCAGATATACAAGAGCAAGCTGAGGCTTCTTGCAGTCTTGCACATATTACTTGCTCATTGAGAATGCGCCTACGCGCAAGTTGTAGGGTAACGAGGAAGTCCTTTTCCTAATGAAGCAAATCTGGGACAATTCGTTCAACTTTTTTTCCACTACGCGCAGCTATTATTAGGTTGTTGCATAAGTCTTGTCACATTGGTTCATTAGGTGGTGTTCGCTAGCGAGGAACTCGTTTTAGGTATGGTCACCTATGTCATCATGGACTATGAGTCTG
>JACMIF010000131.1:0-10715 GCA_014805445.1 Diplogasteroides magnus | reverse complement strand
CCCAACTCATTAAGTCCACCGTACTATCTACTACATCCGTCGGACATTCTTCAAAACTACTGAGTCAGGAAAAACTACCGGTCAATTTTTAGAGCGTGGCCGAACGTCTCTCGTCCCCCCCCCCCTCCTCCCTCTCTCCCCCTTTTGCTGTCTCCCCTGTGCTTATTCTCTGCTGTTTGCACTTTTGGCACGCCGCCACAGCCCCCAGAATGCAGCCCCGTGTCTCCCTTCCCCTTTCCATCCAGTTAGAGAGATAGAGAGGAACTGCGGTCTATTTAGAGGGGGAAAGTACGTCAGAGACTTTCGGGAAGGGGGAAGTGTGAGTTGTTAGACACAGAGTTCTCCGGGGTCAGAAAGTACTCCTCTTGCGCAAAGAACATATACATAAGAGAGTGAGAAGTGGAGAGATGTGGTTAGAAAGATCGAGAACACATTCTGAGAGCACCTTCTATACAATTGGATGGTGGGGGATGGTGAGTAAGTGACCAGAGACTACGATAGACAAATAACATCTGTTCTTCCTTCGTTCACAATTTCTATCTGCTTTCTATCTGCAGACATCTCTTTCTTGTCTGGGGAAAGGGGACAAGAGCTCCTCCCTGACTCATGAAAGTCACTAGATGGCGCTAACAGATGAAGCAAAGCGCATGTAAAGAGTGGAGCGCTATAGAACAACATGATCTATTTGGCCACAACTACACAAACTGGAAAGGGGCCGTAAAGAGTCGTTTAGAGCACAAGTCGCGCTACATCGGAGTATGACAATCAGTTTGCAAATACAAGAGCAAGAGATCGATTTGTGCATTCAAGTGATCAAATTGTAATCTCTACGGCCACTCTTTCTCTCCGTTCTCACAATTTCCGTGATTTTCGTAGCCCATCATAAACCCCCGCGTGTATCACATTGGGTATTGAGATGGGCCAATGATGGTAGAACGAGATTCATTCCTTCTCCCCGCTCTTCTTTATAGATTACCAACCAAACGACGAAGAAAAATGCTGACACGGAACGGCGCATGTACGAAAAGTGTCGGTATCTAACTGACGAGGCAACATCACAAGATCAAGGGAATACAGACAGACAGATGAGAGGAAGAGGACATGATAATGGATGAATAGAGGAGCTTACCGGTCTGGCATTGTCTGGTTCCGATGGACTTCCACTTGATCCAGGCTCCTGTTTGGGAATGACCATTCCCATGATGGAAGGAGTCGCTGTTCCACCGTTCACAATCATACAGCCTAAATGAACACGGTGAAATGGGCTAGACGACTATCAAACGATGATAAGAATGCATCTTCGTACGACCAATGAAAGTGTGCAATCATTCAACGTCTACTGACTACATTCTAGTCCTTCAAGGTGCAAAAAAATGAACTAGCGTAAGTATGGCCTCTAAAGGTCAACATATCCAATAGCAACAAACCTCCGGGTACGACGCTTCCCGTCGCTGGAGAATGAGGGTTGTGGATAAGGGCCTGCAATGGATAAAAGTTGAATAACTTGTGATATGCAGCGTATTGTGCATACTCCCACTCTCTCATTCATTCCCACTTCCTACTACGTTCGCACTTTCGTGTGTGAATGCAAAGGCTAAGAAAACAATCCGATTCAGACACTGCAAAGATTACAGAAAAAAATGGTGTATGAGGGGATTTGGAAAAAATGTGTAAAAAACGCACAAAGAATATCTACCCAATACAACAGTATAGCTGAAAGTTATTTTTCCCAACCGTTCTCGAAGCTCATAATTAAACAGTGTAAAAAATTTTTGCGTAAATTATTATTTGAGACTATGTGATTCCACGCAACAGCAATGACATAAGATTGCACGAACATTCATCGTTCAACGTGTTTCGGTTGAGCATTTTTACAATCACAACAAAAATCAATTTCGTACCTTGTACTGCTCGTGAGAAACGAGACCGGCAGCGTGTAGTTGCTCTGGGCCCATGAGCATGCCGTTGTCAACACTCCCTCTCTGATCACCTCCCACGATGCCCTCTACAACAAACAACTTATTGTTACATTACACAAATATGAATATTATTTCATTCCTGGTCAAATCAAGAACACAATCTCCTACCAGGAATAGATGTTGATGGGCCAGGGGCTGATTCGAGGTGATGGCCGTTGGCTGAAACATTGATAACAATTATACTCGCAGTAACGACCAAACGTCACATTCCTAGTCACTCCATAAGAGTGAACATCGAATAACTACAGCGAATAGAGTAGAAACAAGTAAGTGAAGAAGGAGGAACTACACCATTAGACAGAAAAGGGAGGAGAGAAAGTTCACGGTCGATTTGGAGACGAGAATGAGGAGAGAGAGGAAGAGGACGAAGAAAGAACAGTGAATAGTCAACGTGTGTGCATAGTCAGTTACATCTTCCCACACATAGTTGTGATGATGAATGTTCATGTCGTAAGGATGAACAACTCTACAAGGAGCACAATGAATGACCATTCGAGGAGTGCTCAACATTGAAAGACGAATTATAAATGGGCAAAAAGCAAAGGTGTTATCGTCCAATGTCATGAGCAAATAGTGAGGATGAAATGAAATCATTTACTTTGTGCATCATCTATCTCCAACGTAACTAGACATCAAGTGGGGAATGATCCATCGAGATTGATATAGCCGAGATCAGCCCGCACAACTTGCTTCTGCCGTTCAAAACACACAATATCGGCACAATTAGCTCCTGATTATGCGAAAATACGCCTATTTTCCGGGTGGCTTGTGCAAAAATTCGTAGTATCTTTGGTTAGTAACCGACACAACAAAAGCGGCGACTCGCACACATCTGGCTCACACGGTTCAGAGGGGGAAACCCCCGTTGCCCTGTGTCTGGCCATAGGACAAACGAAATTTAGAGGGCATAATATCGAGGACAAGGAGAGGGAGGGAGAGGGATAGGACAGACATCAGAGACTGTATCGTACACCTGTGAATAGAACATAACCAGGGCACAGACATGCACAAATGCGCATAATTGTCCCATGTAGGTACTAATAGCGCATTGCCTGGGGCGTGTGCAAACGAGCGGGTAATGAACGCATAAACAATTACGCAACTATGAGGGACAATTGCCATTTGTGCAGTTGTTCCCCTTTATAGGAAGGAAGTGACGACGCTGCAACTTCAGTCTATGCACATTCAATATGACATGAAAGAAGGCAAGAACGAGGAAGGGAATGGAAACGAGTAGACACGCCGTAAATTGACATAGTCTAAACTTTTTTCTGCTCCGGAAACCCTCACCGAGCAAAAGCGTAATAATACAACATTAAGAAACCTATCAAAGGCCATAACCTCCTTGGTGGCAATGACACGATCATCATCATGATCGTGTCTTTATGGCGATACACTAGACTACAAATAGCCTCGCATCAATCCTTTGTTCACTTTGTGAACGGGGGATCAATCAATGAGTGAAGGGGGGTGAAAGTGTAGAGGGGAGGGAGAGGGGCTGGTATCAACCATTACTATCCATGTGTGTGTTTGTGTGTTTCTTGCCCTCATTCACTGTGTCGCGAGAGGCAGTTGAGGGCGATAAGGAGATAGTGTGGGCATTGCCATTACGGGGGCTAACACAGAGGGGAAACACCCAATCACGAGAACTGCCTGTATCAAGCAAGGCACACATACACAGACTATTGAATCATACTCATCATTCAATAGATGTCAAACTCCAGGCAGTTATCTAGTCAACAGACATTGGGATACCATACTACCACTACGTGAGTGGAAGAGTATCAGTATTGCACGTGATGACAACCTCTGCTCCTCCTTCCTCATTGCCCTCTGTGTGGAGGACAAACATTCTCAGTACAGACCGCCAAATGGTCAATGACCACTGAGATAGTGTGAACTCTGTGGAGCAGAGGATGCAAGGAGAAGGAAGGGGTCTACCTGTAGAGATCGAGGATAAACAGAACACCAAGACTACACAAAGAGACAAGAATCAACTCATTTCATGGCTATGAGACTGCACATTTAGCGTGGCAAAGACCGACGGAACAACCACAAAAATAACAACGTTCAGGAGCGAAAAAAGGAGGCGAATTAATTTGAGGGCGCAAAACTCCATGCCTATAACTGAGACTATCAGGTTTAACTTTTCCACGCGGAAAAGATAGCATGTGAGCCAATAATTGCAAGAAGATTGAGGTAATAGCATTGATTGCTGAGAGTCTGGTGATCATGAAATGAACGAGAGAGAGGGAGAGGGGGAAAGAGGCTCACTTCCTCGCTGCGGAACAACCTCGCAACAATGAGTGTGCAAAGAACAGAGCGAAATTGATCTTATGGCCTCCTCCGCCATTGCAGAATGGGGGAAGGGGGAAGGGGAAGGTAGAGGGGAAGTAAAGTGTTTGTTTCGTTTCGACACTGTTGATGATGATGGAAAAAGAGTCAAAGTGGAAGAGAAAGAAGACCAAATCAATCGACAACACTCACTCAGTTTGTGCGGGTGTGCTCCTGACAAGAGAGATGAGACTAGAGAAGAGAAGAGAGGGAGAGGAGGAGGAAGTAGAAGAGGAACCATGGGTTGGAAGGAATGGAGATGAGAGAGGAGACAAGAGAGAAATGGGCTCAAACTAGGAGGAGGATAGAGGGTAGAGTGCACACGACATACGGGACTATTGGAACAGACCAGGGTGCATGGTGAGAATTGAGAAAGGACAGACAATGAGGGAATGAGAACGAAGATATGAATGTGGAGGCAAGTGTGTGCTTTGGTGTCACTGCAGTCACAGCACACTCCATTCTGACCCTCTCTCCTCTCTCTAGTCCCCCCGCCCCCCGGATGATTAGACCATCTGAACATACGAGGCGAAGAGGTCAAAACTATTCCTTTCTAGCTCACCACTTTAACGTGTCCAACTCACAAATAACAAGTTATAATTTTCCATTTACATATGATGTTCTCCAAATGCTCCCTCTCTCTTCCTTTCCCTGAGGCGAGTTAGTTTGCACCCGTTCATCTTCCTTCTCCATGCATCATTCTCATTCTCTCTTTTCCTCTCTCATTACTCCTCGTTGTCAGAGAAGGAAAAGAATGGGGCCCACTCATAGATCTTTTAGGGCGGGGGAGAGGCCAGTACCCCGACATTTAAAGAAAAAATACTACCGAGGCAGTAACGGGAAAAAAGGGTTTGATCTACTTTCAACTTCATCTAAACGTGCAAGAATGTTTACCTCCTCTATCTCGCATACAATCTCACTAAATCCAGATCTAGTGCGCCCTTCCTCATATGGCGACTAAACTCATTGTGGCTCCTTTGTCAGAATGTATTCGATCATTTTTACCTCACTTCCTCATTTGCTGCACGAACTAACAAATTTATTATTGTTCGCGGTCCCTCAGCTATGCAGGACTATGTTTGCTAATGAGAAAAGGAGGGAGCGAGATGAGTTGCAAGTAGTTTGCTGAGTGAATGACAGGGCTCTGTTCCATTATGCAGCGTTCAAAACCACGTTTCGAAATTTCCGCTGGTTCAAAACCATCGTTTTTTTGTTTCCGAAATAAAATGCGAAATTTTTGCATAACTTTTTTGCTGTTGCATATTTTTTTCCCATCAACAGAAGAATGGTTCGTCTTATAAAATGGAACATATTCGTTTTTTAAATGTTCAAAAATATTTGAAATGAAAGAAGTTATGGCTCAAAAACCAAAAGCGCGCGAATTCAAATTTGAAACGTTTCCGATTTCGGAAATAGCTGTATCTCGGTCATTTCTCCATATTTTCGGACGTGTAAAAAAACGAAAATGTTCGTCTCGAAGAAGTAAGAACTTTTCCTGTTGATGGAAAAAGAAATATCCTGCAGGCAAAAAGTTCGGAGAACATTTCGGGAAAAACGGTTTTGAACCAAAATTTCGTTTCGGAAACGTCCGAAACAGTGTTTTGAACTCTGCATTAGAGTCTCCCAACGAGCTACGCTATTTCGCCAGCATATGAGACGCTCATTAATCTCTTGAACTCTTCGAGATCTGAACCGGCTGGTTGACTGGTAACAATTCGTGATCTCAAATCTCGATTACGAAACTGCCGCGTCCAGACCTAAACCAATCAGCGGTCAAGTGTTCAACGCTGCCTTCCGAGTCAGAGGAAGTCATTGCAGATTATCCCAGAGGGTGTTATTATCCTATCGCAGGTGCTGGCTTCAAAGGCAAACATCAAAGATGCACATGACCATTAATGGTGCGCAGATCCAAATCACACATTTTGGACATAAGAAATCGCGGTACTTGAGTGTCTGCAAAGGCACATGAGATGACACAAAAAAGTTTGTGGACACACATTTTTATACCCGCCCTCACCCCCGTGGCCTTTGTATAGTACGGTAATCAACATATGAATACGGTTATAACGTCTGCGAAAAGAGGACAGAGAAGCCCCTTCTCGTGTCATTTGAGGTCAATTCCATTCCACCAACGTTCCTCGTTCCTTCTCTTATGAGCAAAAGGCAAATATTCGCTGACTACGATGGGGCTTTCTCTCCATAGTGTTCTATGAACACTCTCGATTCATTTAAGGCTAAAAGTGACGTCAAAGATCAAATCACGGATCGAGATCCTTATCAGCCCATAAAACCTTTAAAAAATATTTCGACAGGAAGAATCACTGTTTGAGGATTAAAAAGCGCCCGATTTACATAGGAAACTTCTTTGTTTACGTGGATGATTGTTATTCGTACAATGATTCTGCTAGACGTATACGGAAGTTTTAAAAAAGATTGGAAAGGAAATGATGTAGACAGCGATGAAATGTTTCTTTCGCCGTTGATGATTCCGTTGCAATGAAGAGATGGGCAGAAGGGAAGGGGGAAGTATTGTTGGATGAAGAGAACGAATAGGGGAAAGACTACACTCTATCTTCAGACTCTTTCAATGATGGAGCAGTTGCCGAGAGAGTAGTCCGTGCAAAGAAATTGCAAACTTCGTGTGGAGGAGTACAAGAGAGCAGAAAGATGTCTTCATAGCTTTAGACTTCCCCTTTTAAGGACGTTGCATGTGCATAACGAATAGCGAGAGATGCGGAAGGAATCTTTAAAGATACCTTCAATGGCCTAGACTATAGGGCAAAACGGAAATTAGAATGCGAGTCTTCTCCAACGAGGAAGGAATGGCATTGAAGGATGAACAAATGTGTCTACGTGCAAGATTGAAGGAATGAAAAGTGGAACGAATCTTCAAAGGTTCCTGTGTACTTTGCCTTCACCAATATAAACTGCTGATGGCGAATATTGTGTGGAATCTTCTATGACGAGATAAGAGACTGTAATGTATTGTTGAGAGAGCATGCGCAAGAGGTCAATGAGCATTGTTCAAAGACTCTCCCCATCTTATCGCTCATTAATTGAACCACATCCCTGTGTCCTTTGCGGGAGGGATCAGATAGGATTCATAAGAGTTCAATGATTAGTAGCTGTCATTGGTTCCTCGTTCTTCTCAGTCCTACGTGACAATCACCATCAGTTCACACTGTCCAGTATCCCTATCAACGATGTGATTGGAAACCCGTCTCGATCGACTGTTCGGGTTGTGAAGATATAAACGATAGGAGCTAGATGTGAGAAGAGAAGATAAGAGGTGTGATCAATCTTTCCACTCATTCAATGGTGTATCCGTTCACTCCGATCATTCTCTCTCTCTCTCTTCTTCTGACCTTACTGTTCATCTCTGTCCAATTCGGTAACAGTACATGTAAAGGCCACAATGAAAAATCTTCTTCGAAATCAAAGTGACAGAGAAAGAAGAAGGAACACTATCGAATGCTACACGTGGCTTCTGTTCAAACTATGTAATGATGTACAGATCATACTGTCTCAAATACAGTCAGTGACCCCCTCTGTTTCTAGATCGTATTAGTTCCCATACATCGAGGAGCATAGGCCGTAATGTGCTCATGTTGTGCTTGTAGTTTGTAACCGCCCGATCATGACGTGTCAACAACAAACAGGATCATCTACGAGGGGGAAAAGAATGACCGAGGCTGTTGTGGAATGATCCCCCACATCCAGCCTACGAAGAGATTGAGAGATATCGTGTACATGCGAAGATAAGAGAAAATAAGCGGCGCTGAGAAAAGAAAACGGCTAGAGTACGGTACAAGGTTCAACCATAAAACCAGCATTGCATGACAAAACAAATATATTGGATGAGTCATTGGCCAAGGTACGGTACTCCAAGAAATGTAGTACTGTAAGTGCTTCTTTGTGCTAGAAAAGTAGTCACTTCAAGGTGACACACAACAAGAATGGGTTTACAACATTTCGCCCACTTCACCTGTGGTCTTGCTCGAACGGTGCGTGAAATTGACCAATGAATAAATGAGAAAGACTATCGAAACAAGGAATACAACTACCAAGATAACAAATTGAAAGAATAGACTGGTCAACTAACCGAATCCATTCATGAAGACTGTATGTATCATTCCATTCATCCTATTCTTCATAGGGTCCATAGATGGACACATTGGAGGAGTGGACAGTGTGTGTGGAGAGGGCGACTCCAACACAAATGAAGGCTCGTTCGTGATCACAGAGGGATCTGTAATACATCAATCGATAATCGTCATCCATTGATTGATAGCCTTTATTATAGATGAGAGGGTGATTCGAGGGTTGATTGTAGAGATGCAACCCTTGTTATCAGTATAGCGCAAAGGCCCAAGGGAGTGACGTTCGTATTTAACGGTGGTTGCAATTGTTTGTACATCCACTCAATTGTAACCAGACAGACTATATTTGCCATTCATTACAATTCTATGAATGCCTCTGCAAAATGTAGTCTAGGCTGAGAGTTGTTTATCATGAGCACAGTCTGATTGGTCACAGTAGGCGACTAATAAAAATACCTATGAGAGGGGGCGACGTGGTGAGAAAGGACGAGATCGGACCGTTCAACGACTGGGCACCTGCAATATAATTATTAAAATTTATTGTAGACACATCTGAAACCTTTCTCAATAGAACATCGTCTAGAGTTCCAAATGCCATTTATAAATTGGGCTTGTGACAGAAATACGTGTCATTTTTGTATCAAGATCTCAATTACACCCTGGTCATAATATCCGTGTAAAGCCAGTTACTAGTCAGTTTCCATTAGACCATTTGGAGCACACTTTATCACTACTGTCACCAAACTTCCGTAGATCTCCATTAAAGTCAATTTCTCCTAGCTGTAAATATAATGGCGGAGAGAATAGCACACGTTTCATTGAGGAAGATGGAGCATGCACGTGCCTTGCAACCACGCATTCATGGGGAAATAATAACCATAGCAACATCATTTCAATTTTCGGGAGAAAAACGAAAGTGCCCGAGATAGTTCAACCTATGAACGATATTGATATATTATGCAAGACAAATATGTAACACATTTGTTGAAGTATAATATTTATTATGCTATCACTGCTGAGGTTATCACAATGGCTTTGCACCGATAAGGTCACATATTTCTCTATTCAAAACAACAACAACGATTTCCCTATCGATGTTGGGGGAAGAGGGGAGGAAGAACTCCCTTTGACTATGATTGCGTAATTTGCAAATCTTTGCATGATTAGGGAAGAGGGTTGCATGATTAGCGACATTTGGTATGTAGATCACCACGTGCGCGCTTCCTCTGTCTATAAAGGGAGAGGCTTCCCTTCACTCGTCAGATGCAATTTTGAGAGCGAACGATGGTCAAAGTTGGTTATCGAATTGTTGTTACCCCTGCAACATGTATGTGTGTCACAGAACATGTGCATTACTGCAAGATCGACAACATGGCGAATCTGGTCTTACACTCAAACTCGCAAAGAGGACCGATACAAGGTCATTCTTTGACCATTGTCGTCATTCAACGAACAAACGACTCGTGCTCAACTTTCCCTTGCCCGCAGTTACACTTACTAGGTGCTGCGAGTTGACCCAAACCGATACTAGATGATGGAATGGGCAGGAAAACGAAAGTAGGGTGGGCCTGTGATAACCTCAGCAGTGATAGCATAATAAATATTATACTTCAACAAATGTGTTACATATTTGTCTTGCATAATATATCATTATACTACACTGCTTCGGTTATCACAATGGCTTCTTCAACACACTATCATCTAGTAGCGACTAGAATCAATTCAGGCACTGCCTGAGCGTTTGGTGTTGAGAACGTGCGTGGTTTCAGAGCTGACCCCTTCGGTCAATCACTTAACTTCACCGCAAGCCGGAGAACAATCTACCCTAGTTGTTCCTAGAGTGTGTCTCCTTGCCCAACCCGGCAACTGACTCTTTCGTCCAAGCGGACGGGACGTACCAATGTTACCAAGGTAGACGAATAGGTCAAGATCGTCTAGACTACGATCTGTGAGCGTAGTATACAGGAGGATCTTCCTGCTCTACTATTCTTCTCGACTGAGAAGCGCTCATTTACGTCATACCTTGGTGCGCATATTTGCTCGTTCTTCAAACGGATGCACAATTGGTGACTACCCCGTAGCGAACCTGGTGGGTGGTTCGGCCACTCTCGATACTTGGGAATGGTATCGAAATCTTGGGAATACTCAACTCTTTCATCCATCTTACGCCGGAGGATGACTGCCCCAAAAGGTACCAGAAATGAGTAGGATTATTGAACCTAAGGGTTCTTTCCCAAGACTTGAGATGGAAGTTTCATGTGAAATATCCTCTCAGTTCTATCCTCTACTCGGACGTTCACTC
>JACMIF010000130.1:39077-60157 GCA_014805445.1 Diplogasteroides magnus | reverse complement strand
TTATGAGACATCTTCTGTAAGGGTGGACCACCCCTTTGCACAGTTTCTCAACTTTAGGTCTCCGAATTGGCTGAAAACTTGGTTTTAGGGTAAATCGACCCCGTAGATCACGAATATGAGGTCTGTTTGACATGAAAAAAATTCATTGCCTCAAAAATCGCAAAAATTGCCAAAAATTGAAAAAAATTCCGATATGTTCAATTGATGTGGCATTCGAATTCTAGTCCCTAGGGCATATAAACATATTCGAATGAGACCTGTAGGTTCATTTTGAAGCTCATTTTCAGCCCTTTGAAATATTCAAACGGCCGTCGTGTAAATTTTTTCATTATCATCATCGAGATTCCATCATTTTTGGAATCTACGCACACGACTACCCCGTATATATCAAAATCAGCCAAATCGGAGACGACAATTTTGCTGCACAGTAATGAGGTGAACTGCCAAAAAACGAGTCTGTGCATATAAGTAAACTATATCATAAGGTGAAGCTAGGCTTCTGTGCGTCATATCAGTTGTAGTACCCCAGAAGAAAAGCGAAGGGCTCAAATTTCATATTGATACACGGTGGTCTAGTGGGTAAGATGATGGTTTATATCCCCGATGTAGAAAAAACAAAGTCCAGAGCATAAGAGTAAACTACATCACAAAGTGAAGTTAGGTTTTTGTGCGTTTCAACAGTTGTAGAATCCCGGGAAAAAAGTTAAGTTTTCAAATTTCACGTTGCGATTTTTTTCATGCCCTGAGGCAATGAATTTTTTTCATGTCAAACGGACCTCATATTCGTGATTTACGGGGTCGATTTACCCTAAAACCAAGTTTTCAGCCAATTCCGCGACCTAAAGTTGAGAAACTGTGCAAAGGATACGCCTAGGAGGTCCACTCTTACAGAAGATGTCTGTTATCGCAAAGCCATGTCAAATATTGACTGCGGATGGAGGATCAGAGGGTGGAGGGAACTTTTTGCTTGCCGGAGGAACTTCTTTTACTTCTGGAAGCATCTCATAGAAGCTCGCTTGATTCTAATTTGTACGGAGTTCCTATCTGCAATACCTTCCTCTCTATTTATGAGTTCGATTCCATCTAGATCTTCACTATTTGCACAATATTTCATGTTACATATGTTGCACTGTGAACGACGGGTCAATGATTAAACACGTCAATTTGATATTTATATTCCAGTCAAATCTCCCATGGGAACGGGGATCTCGGGGGATTCCCCAAACATTCCTCGGAATTTGTACAGCTGCCATTGAAACAGCATAGTATAATATTTTATGGTGATCCATATTTTCGTCATTCAATTTTGCATTGTTTGAATTGCCCTTTGCTCCATTGCCAACCTATTCACGAAAATTCAAATTACCGCCAAGAACACTACTGCACACTTCAGTGCTGAGTGTAATTTCCAAGGCGCACAATTAGCATTTTTCACTACTCATTTTTCAATTTTTGAAAATTCTCACTTCATCAATTTCTAGTAACAATCTGTCACTGTAATAGGAATCTTACACCAATTATTATAACTTTCTCTGCATCCCGCTCTCTTGCGTTCAATGAACGAATGAGACTTCCTTCTCCCATTCTATCCCATCTGCGATACTCAGCCATCACGCTTTCGAAATCTTATGTTTTCATAGCTTTTTCTGCATTTTCGCTATTGTTTCGGACGCTTGATTCCAATCAAAATTCATTTTAACTCGTTGTACTTCCAGAAACTCGGGTGATCGTCCACAATGGGTGACCAAAAAGAACTACTATTTGTGAATCACTACTTACCCGGGAATGAACACACGCTTGTGGACAAGTAGGCTCTTCGTTTTTTAAACATATATTTATATATGTATACGTGTTGAGGTTTCGTGAGGTGTCAACTCGTCGTAATACGCAATCATTAGAAGTATCAAAAGCACTCAAAGACATTTCTATTGACGACGTGTCTGACATCGTCGTCGGTCCACAACATATTGGCTTCCTCTTCGTGGTATTTGATACGAATAGTATGTAGATAATATGTACTTCTTTTTCAATAGGATGGCCGAGTTGCTCGTCTATCCTACAGTGCAACGACGAGATCTCTTCCAGCTTGTGCATCAAATGCCAATCAAGTCAAAACATCATCCATATCTCGTATGGCTTGTGTATATAACTAATATAACTATCACTATGCAGTTTCGACTGGAGGTTCATCCATTCCAACTGTTCCACCCCCATCCTCCTCAAATTCGGCTTCTCTTGTGTCCAGAACCGCAAAGTTTCGACGGTTTGTATCATGAGTGAGTTTGAATAGAAATATTGATTTGAGAGTGATGTTGACAACATCTTCCCGTCGTGGTGAACGTGCGGGTGTCATTGTGGACAGAGCTCGTCCAATGCTTCCTGCAAGTGCAGTCCCAGAAGATCTCATTGCACAGGCTCAGGTGAATACAACACTTATGGCTCTTATATATATATTCTATCGTAGGTCGTCTTACAAGGCAAATCTCGAGAAATGATTGTGAGAGAACTACAAAGAACAAATCTGAACGTGAATGAAGCAGTGAATAATCTGCTATCTAGAGATGACGATGATGGTACGATGCTTAATCACATACCCATGTCAAATATTGACTACAGATGAAGGATCAGAGGGTGGAGGGTCGGAGGTTTGCTTGCCAGAGGAACTTCTTTCGCTTCTGGAAACATCTCATGGAAGCTTGCTTGATTCTGATTTGTACGGAGGGGATTCGTTTGATTATCTACTCAGTAGTCGAGAGAGAAGAAGAAACGAAAAAGGCTTGTGTATTAACATATTAACATAATCGCTATATTTGTTCAGATAAAGAAAAAGGAGGAAAGGGAAAAGTTTCTTCTGATTCTGTCAGTAGCGATGGTGTTCGTCGATTTGAGGTTCGTTGCTGTAGGTGATGCTAATCGGTGTTTATTGATGATTATAGATAAGCCAAGACTCGTATTTGGAATGGTGGGATGGCGATTGCAAGATAGCAGCGGGTGCAAACTCCAAGTTGGTTCTGTTTCTGATTAAATACCTTAAAGGACCCCTCTGGTGAATGTTCAACTCTAACTGTAAGCACTGTTTGATAGGGCTGGTGTTGATGTGTTATTCTGCCAAAGGGAATTTGGATAAAAAAATTTCTACGACCCTAGAAAGCCTAAGAAAGACTCAGGCCCATGCATGCAAACTGCGGGAATTCAAAAATATATTTTATCTTTTTCGCGTTTATGCTTTTCATTTCGTCGTATGCCCCGTCGTACTACCTGTTTTCGTACATTATTGACTCCGGGGACTTACATTTGCTTCAAAGATGTAAATAAGCAGGGGTAGAAATGTTCGCACAACGGACAAATTCAAAGTGAAAAGTTTGATCTTTTCTTACCGTAATACCATTTCAATGCAGGCCAATCACGTTTCTTCATTTTCCTAAATTATTCATCAGAAGGATCCTTTAAACAGAATATTCAGACTTTTTTCTCAAATTGCATCGACGAATTCGGAATTGCTGGCAGTTGGGAAAGATGGAAAGTTGTATGGATGGGAGTGGAAAAAGGAAAGGGGCGATGATGAAGAACATGCTATGATGGTTCATATTGGCAAAAATGAAGGTATTTGGTGGATATGATACGCATTGAATATATTGTTTTGTATTAGGAGAGACTATTGTTGAACTGTCTGCATGTTCTCTTCGAGTTGCTGTATTCACTTCTGAGAAGAGAGTTGCCACTTGGATGGATCATGTTGCTTGTGGACAGAGACTCAGTCAGGTAAGATCCATTGTATTGTCTTGATCTACAGTATCCCTTTGAGGCCCTTCTTGTTCCCCTTTCTCGTCTTCCTGGTCTCAATGATGAGAAAGAACATCCAGAGGAATTAGTTGTGAGTAATCAGATGGCAGTTGTTCGATGTTCTCCACATGTCTTCTATTGGTGGTGAGTGACCATTTCATTGCTCTCATTCTATTGTTCATCTCTTGAGTGGTCTTTATCCCGTTGCTGAACGTCGTCGTATATTCGAGAAAGCCCGTTCTCGTTTGAGGAAACATGTGACATTCGACACAACACAGATTATGGAGGGAAGCGAGGTATGATATGACAACCGAAGAGATGAAAGGTTCTTTTCTTAAGGTTCGAACAAAGAGTGGTCCAATTTATTCTCAAGGATGTGTTGCTGTTAATCTGAGTGGAAACACGCCAAGTGTACGTTTACTGTTATATTGTATGACATTGATTTATGTTACAGGTTGGAGTTTTGATGGAGAATGCTTGGTCGCTGTCTGAAATGTGCAGGTTGGCATTGCATGTACTGTAGCTATCATTCTCGAGTATTGAGATTCCGAGTTCTTGACCCAGCAACATACGATGAAGATATTCCTGTGGAGAATAATGATGAAATGACGAACAGAGAGGAAGATGAGGAAAGGAGAGTAGCACAAGAAGCACTCGGTTTGTTGTCTTGTTGAATGGTATCAACTCATTTATACAGCATCTGGTAATCGTAAGAGGGCAGCAACTGATGATATCTTCACTACACCAACTGTCGTTCATAGAGAAGAAGCTTGGCCAGTCAGTTTGATCAATTCATCTTCTTTATTGGAAATATGGGATTATATTTTGTATATGGTTGTTAAATGATTGTTCAGATAGCAGAAGTAATATTCATTCACGAAGAGTCTCCAAGTGATACTGCTGTTGTCAAGATTGTCAGTCTGTTAATATTGTTTCTAGTCTCAACTTTCCTTTTTACAGGTGGATGGTGGATACTGTGCTCTCGAATATCAATCTGCGCCCAAGTCGAAGACTGAAGCATTCTCAACTGCCAGTGGTCAAAGACTAGTTGAAGGCACTTCTAAACCATCATCCAAGGTCTGTTGCTCTTCAATTGCACTTATTCTTCATATTTGTAGATGCGTTTGATTCGTAAAGACGAGTTGACAGTAGTTAACGAGCGAGTTCGTAATGCTCGTTCACCTACATGTATCAAGAAGGAACCAACCCGTTTCGTTCTTAGAGGATCAATCACAACGAAGAAAGCAGTGTCTGTAGTAGCCGATTCACTCGGTAAGCACTCTTTCGCTGTATATGTAACATTCCGGTTTTTATTTTTTCCAAGTTTGTTTGAACCCTTAATACTGATACCCCACACAGTGAAAAAAGATGTGGGGGGGGGGTGCACATTTTGTAGGTATTTCAAAAACGTGAAGGTCGCTAATAAGGGCGGGCATAATGTATTGTGTTGAGGTATTCGAGTGTTAATGGAGAGACGTGGAAGTGGCGTAAATGGATCGATGACATGGATGGTGAGGGCCTCTGTTGGAGGGAAAACACTCTCAGTTCATCCCCTTCCCATTCATCCTTCTGCTATATATCCAAATGAACAGAATGGCAAACACAAGTTACCGAAACTCATTAACTACGGAGATGTCAGTTGACTTATTTATTACATGAACTAATGATGATAGTTTAGGATATGCTTCTTATATTGAATGATGGCTATGGTGCATTGACTCCTTTGATCAGAGATGCAGCTGCAGGATTCAAGTTAGTTGTCATTATCTTGTCTGTGTAGCAATGATTGACACAAACAGGGAACCCTCATTTCTTTATCTTCCCGCTGCTGCAATTTCTGCAGTCGGAATTACTCAACTTTCTGAAAAGGTATACACATTGTGTTATATCTTTTTTATATCGAGATTCTGAAATAATGTATTTTTACTAATCAACGTAAATGCTCGACTGTCTCTTACGCACAAACGCCTGGCGATTTGCCAAAAATATTAAATTTTCGTTTTGATCTGGCGTTTCGTGCAAATTTTCGCGTTAAAGGATCCCGCGACCGAATAGTTTTTGAACTCTCGACGCGATTTTGCCTGTATGCAACTATGTGTTTATTGATTGATTTGCTTCAATTACGATAGGATTGAGAGGGCAAATTTTCCGTTTTTGCAACAATTCACCCATGTTTATTTATATCTTTGAAACCATTGTAAAATCACGGAGTCAATAACGCACGAAAACAGGCAGTTGCAGGGCATACGACGAAATGCAAAGCAGAAACGCGAAAAAATTTGAATAATATTTATTTTGCGCGAATTTAAAACTCTATTTAATGCGTTTTCTCAATCGGATTTTCCTATTTCTCGTAAGAATTTCTTTATTAATTTTCCTTTGGCATACGAACACTGCACCGAAACCTCTTTCCAAATAGAATATACAGTCTGCAACAGTTCAATTTCCAGGCGAAAAAGTATAAAACGCTTAAAATAGTCATTTGAATTCCCGCAAGTTGCCTGATATGCAATGAGCCTTTCTTACGCTTTCCTGCCTCGTAGAAATTTTTTTTATCCGTTTTCCTTTGGCAATACAACACATTAACACGAGGCCTATCGAACTGCGCTTGCAGTTTATAAGAGTTGAACATTCGGTCGAGGGATCCTTTAAGCGTTAGGGGCTTATAGTTAGCGCAGTGTGTATGTGCAGTTTGATTGTAATTAATTGTTTAGGACAAACCATCAAGCCATCCGAAGGCCAATCGAGAGGCAATCATTGTATCTCTTGTGGGAACAAGTTCAGCCACTATACAGAGAAGACTACCTTCACTCATGCAATGCATACTGTATTGTGACGAGAAGGCAGTGAAAGGAGTATTGGATAGATTGGCAGAAGAAGAAGGTATGAAGAGAAGAAGGAAAAGGACACAAGGGCTATTCAGATGAAAGACTTGCGAGGAGAGAAATAGCAGAATCTCGTTGTGATGGAGGAAGGAATATCATACACACTGCTGTCATGCAAGCATTTGCAATGAAGAACTCGGAAGAGGCAGATGTTGAACCACTACCTGAACTGTCGCCACAAGGTTGATTAGAGGGAAGATAGAAGAAGAAAGGAAGATTCAGAGACAAAATCAGTCGCTGACTATCAGAAGGCATTTGACCATCGATGGCAGATGATGTTGAGACAGAAGAAAAGTGCACAAGGAACAACTACTGTAGAAGGAGGAACACAGACGGAAGGTGAGAGAGCAGTTGGGAGGGACGAAAGAGAAGGGGTTACAGAAGCAATGGAAGTATCTACTACTGTAGTCATCAAACAGGAGGAAGATGATAGATGTAAGTTGATTGTGATTGATTGTGAAGGGATGAATCCTCTTGCAGCTCTTGTTGTCAATGCTACTCCTGTTGAAAATGGAAAGACGAGACAAGGAAATGCCATTGAGATTGTCAAGATACTCGTCAATCATCCTATCATGATGGTTTGTTGTCTGTCATAATGTCTTATCTGTATTCATTCAGCCATATCTATCAACTCTACTCTCTGAGAGAGATGTTCATGGTGTGACTCCCTTCATGTCTGCTGTATCACTTCGTGCATATTCTGCTGCCCGTCATATTCTCACTGCAATCCTTGGTCTCTTTGTAGATATAGAGAAGGATAAGGTTCCTTTTCTTCACTTTGGCTTTCTTATTGTCTCATTGAGATTGCCCCTCAATTGTTCAACTTTATCTTCCCTGTTGGTTGTCGTGCAGATGATTCTCCTCTCTTTGTCCTCTGTTATAATGATACATGTAGTTTCACATGGACAGGAGAGGAACATATCAATCAGGTATTCATCAATACAACTCATTCCATAGTTGTTGTCCTTTAAGGATATCTTCGAATGTCGTACTTGTGGTCTAACAGGATCCCTCTGTTGCTGTACTGAATGTGCATACACATGTCATCGTAATCATGAATGTAGACTAAAAAGGTGAGTGGAATGGATTGAATGCAATGAGTATTCCTTGTACAGGACCAGTCCCACTGCATACTGTGACTGTTGGGAGAAGAGTTGTTGTAAGGCCCTAGTGGCAGGCAATCAAGCAGCAAGGGAGAAACTACTACAGGAACTAATTGCTTACTCATCTCTTTACACAAAGACAAATGCGAGAGGAGAACACATTGTTCTTTTCCTGGCAAGGAAACTAGCAAGGTTATATTTTGATGACTTGTAAGTCATAGGCATTGTTCTTTAGACAGAGTAGTGAACAAGCGAATCAACAAAAGAGAAGAGGAAGATTGGGTGGAGCAGTTGGAGGAGGAAGAGACTCAGCTAATGTACCTGAACATGATCTAGAACCACCCAAGTTTGCAAGGTCTGTGGTCTCTCCGTATCATAATGTATGTGAGGGTCATTCAGAACAGCATTGTTGTTGTGTTTCTCTGATTGGGAAGTGATCAAGAGTATTGCAATGATTGGAGTTCGATCCCTCCATGGGTAAGATTCATTTGATAATCCATTATCCTTTCTCTTTGTAGTGATCAACATGTAGTGGAAGATGTCTTCCATTTGAATGCCCAACATGGTAGTACTCATCTGGATAAGTTGATGTTCATTCTTCTTACTAAGTGTCATGATCAGGTTATTCACACCTTCATAATCAGTCATAACACTTGTTGTGCAGATGCCTCAACTTCTGGAGAAACTGATGTCTGTCTTGGCTGAACAGTCGAATGAGGCGAGGAAAACAGGAAAGAATTTGGAAGAGGTCTTAATCTAATATGGTAGTGTTCTAATGACTGATATAGGTGAATTGGGTGATTGGTCGATTGATTCGTTCTGTTGCCCGTATCTACTTGGCTGCAATTGTTCTTTCTCCCTCTGCTGCAGCAGCTGCAATCACAGGTACACAATAATATATTGATTGAGGATGATTGTTGTGGATATCAGGAGTGGCACCTCAGAAGGAATCAGCAGACAAGACTATTCGTGCAATGTCACTCACTGGATTCTTTTCCATTGTCAGATCAAGGGAAAGTGCTAACAGTAAGGACAGTAAGCAGAGAGCGTAAGTATGATTCTCCATTTACTCTCATGACAGTCATTACAGTATGGCTTCATTAATTGTACGATGTCGAAGTGTCTTCGCTCACTTTGCCATATATTCTCTTCATGAGGTCTCTCTTGATGACTTGATTTGTGACTTATCAATGTGATTGTAGATGTCCCAACTGGCAGATGCCCTTCTTGCCCCTGTGAGAACAGGAGTTGTTCGTCCCTCTGCATTCATCAATTCCATTTATGCTACAGGGGCTGACAATTTGGAGGTGAGGAGTCACTACACATGGGAATGAGAAAAGAAGATATTGTAGATCTTGGAGAAGTATTTCAATGGAGAGAGTGATCTTACTACTACTATGGCTAAGACAGAGAGTTGTAATGTCATTGACCATACTCGACCGAAGAGAAGAAGGGTGAGTGAATGGAGGATGAATGGGATATAGTGTTGTGTACAGGGAACATCTCGAAGGGAGACTGATAGAGAAGAACCAATTGCAAGGAATGAAGGAGGACGAGAAGAGACTGTGGCAGTACAAGAGAGGGAAAGTTCTGCTGAAAGTGATGCATACTCTGATTCGGATTCTGATGGTCAGTTACAGTATGAATGGAGAGAATGATTGTATGAACAGGAGATGTACCCTCTTCACGTAGACTGACAAGTCAATCATCTGCAATGGCTACACAAGAAGAAGAACAACCTGGAGGAGGAGGAGAAGAAAGGAAGAGTGAGTGGAAGAAGTAAGGGAGGAGATGAATGAAGATTTTGAGATAGAAAAGTGGCCAGAGTATCTACATCTAGAAGAGAAGAAGAGGATGATGGATGGAGAGAATCAAGTGAAGATGATGATGATAGTGAAGGAGAAAGAGATGAGGATGATGAAGAAGAAGATGATGATGACGATGATGAACAAGATATGGAAGAGGATGATGATGGAAGTAAGAATAGAAGAATAGAATAGAGAAAGAGAGGGATGTCAATATAGGAACATATGTGGTGACTGAGGCTGAGAGAGAAGGAATGGACTATTCACCTGCTAGTCCACAATATGCACTCTCAGATGAAGAAGGTAGGAAATAAAAGGGAATGAAGAAATGAATAGAATCAGAAGGAGGAGGAAGAGATGATGAAGAATCATCAAGAAGGAAGACAGATGAAGGAGAAGAGGAAACAGATCAAGGTGATGTTGCTATGGAGGAGGAACCAAGTGATGATCAGGTTAGAATGAAGAAGAGAAGAAATAGAGAAGAGGATGTTAAGGGAGAGTCAAGGGATGGTCCATCAAGAGATGCACCAGAGGAGGGAGCACATGATACAATTGATGAAGTGAGTGAGAGGGATAACGAATAGTCAGGGGCACTATATAGTCTTCGTCTCATCATCCATATTCATTTTCAGTAGTTTATCGAAGGGGGAGGGGATTTTTTTCATTCTTCTTCCGTTCCTCATCTCATTCATCCTGTTCCTCATCCTCCTTCCTGTTCCTTCGTTCCTTTTTCGTTATTGGCCTGGATAGAAACTTTCTAAAGAAATTATTTTCCGTCTAACTATTCGCAAAATTACTCACCCTCATCGTTTGATTGATACTGTTCCTGGACCCCTGGATGGTTCCCTCGTTTCTTACATTATTGTCCGAGAAGTTGCCTTGTTTGTCTCCCATTCTTTTCTTAAATGTTGGACACATATCGTATGCTGGGCCTTGAGACGAGAACTTACCCCGAGAGGGGTAGTGGAGACGGTGCAGCCTCAGAATAGAAGTGCCGTTTTAGAAGTGAACAGAATAGAAGTGTATGCATCCGTGAAAAAGACAGTTTTCACTACCGTAGTCGCCGTAATTTATTGATTGATGACATAACCTTTTTTCGACATTTTTACGGTTTACTCGTTATTATTGACTTATCCTCTTATTTTGTTGACATTAATTATTTAAGTAGCCCGAGTAAAACGTAAAATGTCGAAAAACGGCTATAAGATATGCCATAATCAATCAATAAATGACGTAGACTACGGTAGTGAAAATTGTCTATTTCACGGATGCATACACTTCTAAAACGGCACTTCTATTCTGAGGCTGCACCGCAACGTCTGCAACAGTTAGACAGACACATTTGCAGAATCAGACAATGAAAGTACATAATTTCTTGCATTGTTAATGTCTAACCTCCTATGTTAGTTAACTAGTGTTTTAAAAGTAGAAGCCGATGTCAAAATAGAAGTTCGTAGTATTGATGAGGAATGAATTGAAGGACAAGCCTGCATCTGCTGGGACAAGTACTGTAGTTGCTACAAGTGCAGCACCTGGTGGAGGAGAGGAAGGTGGAGATGGAAGGAGGGAGAGGAGAAGAGATAGACCAGGAACGGCCAGAGGAAACAGGTTGGGGAATGGGATGAATGGTTAATAGTAGTAATGTTGAGGACATCGAGCAGTACAAGCAATGCAAGTTCACTGAGAGAGGCTGCGAATGAAATAGAGAATAGAATGAGAGAAAGGAGAAATGGAGGAAGTGGATACTCATCTGGATGGAGTCTACGTCGTATTCCATCGACTGCATCAACTACTTGGAGGAGAAATGGTGATATCAATGAAGAAGGATCATCATCAAGGAGAAGAGAAGATGGTTAGTATCACATTATAATCACCTTTTACTTATTCTATCATGTCAGAGACTACATTAACCTCTATTGGTGGAAACACAGCTGATCGTTCTACGTACTTGGATCGGACATCTGTGAATAACAACAGTGAAGGTGGTACAACTACTACAGAAAGAAGAGAAGGAACAAAGGAGGAGGACATTCCATCTGCACTCAAGGTATTCATTCGCTTGTGCTAATTTTTCCGCTCCTGTTTCACGATCCATATTTGAAGCTCTCTAACACCACAGAATTTTTTGAGCAAAAAAATGGTTCGAGATTTTTGCAAATTTTTAGGAATTTGAGAGGTATTTTCACCATTTTTGTGGAATGATGCCAGGAAATAGCATATGAAAGTATAACAAAAATAGTGAGCGTTTTAATAAAAATCATCCTTTTGTAACTAAAAAAAAGTAGAATGAGAAAAATTTCAGTTTTTGAGCTCCACTATTGTTCATTTCACTCAAATGGATCAACGAAACATTTCTGAAATTTTTTGGCGATTGAACGTCAAAAATTAGATCTTTCGAAAGTTATTTTCCATTCATTCCGCACCTTGAAAAACTTATTTAACTCATTCAGACGTCGATCCAATTGGCCACTGCATTCTCATTTGCTGTTCGACTTCTCAATGAACTCATCATCCAAATAGTACAACCAGGAGATGAAGAAGTGTCTGAAAAGACTCAATCACTCAAACAATGTGATCCACCATCTGAAGCACTGAGAAAAAGAACTCTAGTGAGTGATATCACACATGAATGTATATATCCATTCACTCTTCATAGGCTGAATTACAATCCCGTCTGGACGACTCGTGGAGATGGGTGACTGTTGTATTGGATCAATCTGAGGCTCAGATGAAGGTGAAAGGAGAGGGTGAATTGAAGGGACACAATCATTACAGTATGGCAATGCAGTATTGGCAAATAGTGGAGGACATGATATGGGAGAAGAGAAGAGAGATGCAAGAAAGGACGCAAAGGAGAAGAAGAAGAACAAACGATCAGAAAGATCTAGTATGTTGTTGATGATATTAGTCGAATGAATGTATTGTTATAGTCTCTTCATCTGCACGAGATGAGACAACTGGATACTGTACTCATTCTTGTTGTACGGGAAGGAAGGAGACATTTGAAGTTCTCTTCTCTGTTATGAGAAGTCTATCCGGTGAAGATGGAGATGAGATGCCTCCTATTGATGTCGAGAGTCTCAAGGTTTCCTTTGTCTTCTCTTTCTTCTCTCATTGTTGTATTTAGCCTGCTGCACTTGTTGTGGATGCTTATCTCTCATTTGTGCAGACAATAGCAAAAATGGAAAATGTACAGGAAGGAGAACAAATGGAGGAATTGAAGAAAAAGAAGGAAACAATATCTGATATCAGAAGATTCTATCAGGTACCATTCTTCTCTCTTCTATCTATACTTGATTCCTTTAGCGTTCCAATTCCCTTTCGTATCCTGGTGTATCATTCTCTGATGCCCATGATACTCTTTCCACTCCTTGTACTTCTTCCCTTCCCATTGTTGAACGTCCTCATCTTCTGACTCCTTCTGCTGAAAGAGAGACTATCTTCGGTGCCCCCGCCCTTCATAGAACAACTGCACAACATGATGAGGTGATGAGAATGAGGGAATGAGGATGAGTGATCCATTTGAGGTTATGAAATGGCATGGACTACCACATGCTCATAATCAATCTCTAACTGCTGCAGCTGTTCCTATCCATAAAGTATTCGAAGAGGCACATGAGGGAAATGTGGCCATGGGTGAGGAAAGGAAAGAAGGGAATGAATGAGGAAGAAGTTACAGTATCTGCTGCATCAGCACCTGCTAAGTTGAATGAGAGGGGGAGTGATAAGAAGAAGGAGAAGAGAGGAAGAAGAAGTAAAAAGGACAAGGAAGAGAAGGTTGAAGTAGTTGAAGTATCCCCTCCACAAGGATTCCAGAGAATGTCACTTGAGGAGATCAGAAAGGAATTTGAAGCGTCAGTTTACTCTTGTTGTTGTTGATTAGTCTTATATTTGAGGTACAAGGAGAATAAAGTACAAAAGTACATTGGAAGATGGAGGTTCTCACTACAAATGATGGCCAAGGTGATAACAGAAGAGAATATCTTAAACTGATCATTCTTACAGGAGTTCCATGCTGATCTTCTGGCTACATTTGGGGGAGAAATGGGAGGATCGACTCTTCTATCACAATTGGCTGCATTTCATGTCAAACAATCACAATTCAGAAGAAGAATGGACAAGTTCAGGAACACAATTACCAAGGATATTGCACTTGAGGTGACATTTGTTATGACGATTGATAAAGAGATTGTATTTGGATTCATCGTGATCCTTCTTCTCTTCTTCGTGATACAGTATTCCAATTGAATAAGATGTATATGAGGAGAGTAGCTCAAAGTGGACCAAGAGGAGGAAAGGGAGAGGAGAAGATTCCTCCATTGGCTGCTCATAAAGTCAAAGTGAAGTTCCATGATGAACCAGGAGAAGGAACTGGAGTTGCAAGATCATTCTATACTGCAATGGCTGAAGTGAGTATTGAATAGAATGATGAGAAGGGAAGAGAAGACTTGTTATAGGCACTTCATAGTCTCAAACAGTTTCCATTCACTGACTTTGGATGGAATTCAATCAATGATGACTATTTATATGGAGGTCCCACCACTTTGACTCCATCTGGTGAGTATTCCCTATTCATTCATCTATCATTCATTCTTGTAGCTCCTCCCTCTGCAGACAGAACTGTATCCTCATCTGGAGGAACAAGGAGAATAGTTGTCAGAGGAAGGGATACCATATTCGCGACAAGAAGAAAGATAGTAGGGTAAGTAAAGGAGACAATGAACGAGTCCATTTGATTGATGTATTTGAGTCGTCGTCTTACCCTCAATCTCCTTCATCCTCCATATACTCCTGATGACATTACTGCAGCAGAGACTCTTCCTGACTCTGCAGATTCCGTCATGGAGGCTGAGGTATTCATTTGAATGACTTGCATCATAAAGATGATAGGTACAGATGGAACTTCGTGTACCTCCCCCACCAACAGATGAAGGATCAAATACTGCAACAATTGCCAATATGAGACTTCCCAAACAATTCCTTGATCGTCTATTCATCAAGTGAGTCATTCTCCTTTCACTCTTTTAATATTCTCTTCAGAGTTCGTGCCCTTCAACCAACAGCAGCCGCTCGAATCACTGGAATGTTGGTAGATGTTCCTCTATCATCTGCTGTTGTCATGTTGACTGATCCATCGATGTTGAGGTAGATAGAAAGGGAAAAGGATCAACAGGGGAATGACCATTTAGGGGATATGTAAGTGATGCTGTTGATTTGATGGTCAATGGAGGATCTCCATCTGATCTATCTCTACTTAAGACTAATGAAGAGAATGAAAAGAAGGAAGAAGGTTGGTCAATGTTATGATTAAGAATGTCATATGTATATGAATAGAAGGGGAAGCGAGTGGATGTTCATCTCCTCAAGAAGCAGATGATGCTCCTTTATTCTTCCGAACATGTAGAAGGGCTCATTTCTCTCCTGTTCCTGGAAGACTTTCTCCTATGAGACTATCTGCATTCAGAAACATTGGAAGGTATGGTGTGGTGAATGAGAGATTGGTTTCAATTGATATTAATTGTAGAATCATGGGATTGTGTATCTCTCAATGTGAATTGTTCCCTCTGAGAGTATCTAGACATGTACTCAAATTCATTCTCGATCGTCCTCTCAACTGGCATGACTTTGCTTTCTTTGATCCTCAAGTAAGAACATAAAGATCAAATCCTTACTGACTACTCCCATTTAGATGTTTGAGTCCCTTCGTCAAATGATTGTGGAAGGTCATTCAACTGAAAAAGGAGATGAATATTTCGAGGATCTTATGATTCCATTTGCAGTTGAAGTACCTGCAGAGGCAGCAGGAAAGGTGAGAATGGATGGAGGAATGGAGGAAGAATGGACAATACAGGATAATCTCACTATTGAACTCATTCCAAATGGAAACAATGTATTCGTCAATAAGGACAATGTATGTGAGTACGTGTATCGATATGTGGAGGCTCGTCTATTGGGACACAATACAAAATGTCTTGAGTCCATCAGAAAGGGTGAGTGAATTGAGTTGTGAACTGAGTGAATGAATGGACTCAGGAGTACTTGATGTTGTTCCTCTCTCAATGTTGAACACTCTTACTGCAGAAGAACTTCGTCTTATTCTATGTGGAACAGAGACTGTCAGTCTATTCCTTCTCTATTCCCAATTCATCTTTCCCTTTAGGTCTCCATGTCTCTTATGCAGTCATACACAACATGGACAGATGAAAGTCATGCAAGTCCCGAGACCATCAATCGATTCAAGAATTGGTTCTGGCAGGTACAACTTACTGTAGTTTTACATGATAGTCAATTCATACGTTGTCACGGTCAGATGTAAAAGGGGTGTCACGTTTTTTTGGGAAGTAACATTTCTGGGACACGCATAGAAAATAAGAGCAAAAGGGGAAAAATAGCCGGTTTCATTTGTTAATTTTGTCTGTTATCGTATTTTTGCGATTCGAATTTATAGAAGAACCTAGTACAAACATGATTGAAATGCCTCTGCAGGTTGCGGATCGCTTCTCTAACCAAGAAAAGCAAGATCTGATCTTCTTCTGGACTGGATCACCTTCTCTTCCAAGTAGCGAGGAAGGATTCCAACCCATGCCAACCAGTATGACTCTTCACTCTCTACAGTATCCATTGTCTTCATTTCAGTTGTGATTCGACCGGCCGATGATGGTTTCCTTCCCACTGCCAATACTTGCATATCTCGTCTCTATCTTCCATTGTATCCTTCCAAGAAGATTCTCACATCTAAACTACAATTGGCCATCAAAGCGAAAAATTTTGGCTTTGTTTAGACTTTTGTTATTCTAACAAGCTTGTTATTCTGACTGCTATTATCGGATCCCAAAATTTTTACTTTTATTCCTGCTCTCTCCTATAATCTGGTCTGTTCTTCTAGCTCACAACTGTTAATTTCAAGCGGTTTCCTATTTCTGTGCATGTCAACAAAATCTGATTTATTGTCCGTGTCACGCTTGTGCTTTTTCTATTAGCACATTAGAATAATCTTAAGAAGAATCTTAAAGATTACCTTTAACTAGAGTACGTATTCTCGATTGTTGTGATCCTCATAAAAATTGCACGAAATAGTTTATGAGTAATGCGAGCAAGGGATGAATAGGATCGATTCGTGTATTGAAATTCCATTCATTTTCGTCCCTCAACCATAATAATGTGATATCCGAACTTGGTCTTGACGGGAGGGTCGGTAAATACGGGCTTGTCAGGTTTAGAGATGGCCAATTCAAAAGCTGCATCCTGAACGGGCAGCTTGATGCAATCTATCTACTAAAAGAACCTGGAATGGCCCAACCATCGATCCACGAGTCATCCAACCAAGATCACCCTGAATATCAATTACAGTATACTTATCGTCTTCTCTTCACTTACTCCACTTCTTGCCTTGTCCTCACTGTATTCTGTTGCGACTTCATTGAATTTTGCTCCATTTCTCAATTTTTCCAAAGCCTCGAGACATTTTCCCTGTACAAATGAATATTCATGACCGAGATACAGTACTCACCTGCTTCTCACACAGAATGTGTCGCACCTTGACAGCAGTACCTCCCTTAGGAGTCTTCTCTTCCTTCTTCTCTCCTCCTCCTCCCTTCTTTGGTGGCATCACTGTGACAATGAGTGTAAGAAAGTAGGGTGTCGCATTAACGTTATTGACAGTGGTCCATTTCTAGCCGTCTAATTTCATTCCTAGCGGTCATCTCTCAGTTCATAGAGACAACCGCTAGGATTGAAACTAGACAGCTAGGAATTGACGGCTGTTAATAACGTCCCAAATGCGACACCCAATAAGAAATACCATATCATATAGATAGACAGGCGAAGATAACGCGTCACTCATAGACACCAGCCGATTGAAAGCATTCATTTATTACAATTGTACATGAGGATAGAAGTGTGTTAGTCTCTCTGACTAACAGTACAAGCATGCACATGATTGGTCGCATATCACAATGATGATAATTGGCTCAAGAGAAGTTGCCATCAATTGACACGATAAAAGGAGAATAGAAAGCTCTACAAGATATTGAATGTTACAATCAACTACCATCCCGCACAAGACTATCATACATCAGTATTGGTACTACCAGTGGGGGCACTCATCCTCGAACCATCTGTTGACATCTTCTACAATCATTCCTTTCTTACATATCTACAGTACCTAATCTGACCTGAGGAACTCCATCTGACCATCTCATGCGAGCAGTGAGACCATCGAATCTTTTGTAAGTGAAATGTACAAATTCATCGACTCCTCTTCCTCTGACTCCTTCAGTTGGAGTGATTCCCTCATGAATGGGCTACAATCGTCAATTGTTCCTATTGAGTGTCAACAACAACAAACCTTCGAATCTGCATCAGGGAAGTCATCAAAGTTACTTGTATCATCAATACTACGAACTTCTACTTTGATGGGTGCAGGCTTCTTCCTTAAGAGAGAGAAAGGGTCAAATGAGAATGAGTACACTCGCACCTCATATTATCCCAATCCATTCTTCTGAAGAAAGGGCATGATTTGATCTCTTCCAATCCTCCATTGTGTCCCATTCTTCTATCTGCATCTGTACAGAATCTCTTGATTGTCTGAATGAGATCATTGACAAAGGATGACTATTCATGACAGACAGCCTTTGCCTCAACAGAAATGGGCATATCAGGAGGAAAGACAAGAGTCTTCTGCCAATTGACAACCTTCGTGTATGTCTCTTGAGGAGTTTCAGAACAGAATGGAGGATAACCTGAATGAAAGATAAGAATAAGAACAATCACAACCCTCACCTATCAACATTTCATACATAATGACACCAAGACTCCACCAATCACAGCTTCGAGTGTATCCATTTGGTTGGAATACTTCAGGGGCAATGTAATCAGGAGTTCCTACTGTTGAATATGCCTCAAATGGGTAACGAACATCAAGATAAGGGGGGTAATAACTAACAAGTTGTCTCCTTTGCTTCTTCCATGTTTCAGCCTTTCTTCTACTCTCAAATGGTTTATCCACGAAATCAGCAGGAAGTTGACTGGGCCAATGACGATAATGTTCTGTTCGATGAACCTTTCAAAGGAAGAAATGAGGAAGGAGGAAGGAAACATCAATACCTTTCTTAGTCCTGTACATAATCCAAAGTCACTCAATTTGAGGTGTCCCTTGGCATCGAGAAGAAGATTATCTGGTTTGATATCTCTATGAAGAAATCCGAGATCGTGAATGGACTGAGGATAAGAGATAAGGAATGAAAAGGGGAAGAAGATACTTGAATGGCAAGGGCAGCCTCTGCTATGTAGAATGCAGTGGCCTCTTCTGATAGAGTATCTTGTCTAAAGGAACTAATCATAATGAAGACATATTGAATGAACCTAATGAGAAGAGTCATAAGATCTCCTCCAGGAAGAAATTCCATCACGAGATATAGATTAGCTGTGTCCTAAAAAGTTGATACACTTCATTATCATTGTGTATTCTTACTTGGAATGAATAAAACATCTTGACAACCCATTCATTATCTGCCTGTGATAGAATATCCCTTTCAGCTCGTACATGTGCAGTCTGAACACTCTTCCTTCTCATTCCTTCCTTCTTCTTCTCTAACCTGTTCCTTCTCCACCATATCAGTCTTCCTCAATATCTTCATTGCATAAACATGTCCAGTGTCTACTTTCTGCATCAATCGTACCTCTCCAAATGCTCCTTTCCCAATCACCTTCAATATACTAATCAAATACATCAACCCATAACTATCTACTACCTTTAGACTTTCAAAGTCACTTATAGAAAGTCGAACTCTTTTAGCCCTGAGGAAATCCGTTTCCTTTTCGTTGTGGGTTCCTCTTCTACGATTTCTTTCTTCTTCAGATACATTCTATAAAAGAGAATTGAATAGAATAGATATTGTATGTACCTGAATATCTTCCTCCAATTTCTTTACTCTTCTATCTCTCTCAACTGATTGAGTGATTGTCTGTGCATAGTAACTCTCAATTGCTAGTCTTGTCCTTCCTACAATTCCTTCCCTTCCCTTCACTCAATTCAATTCACTCACCGGCCTTGTCCTTTGTGTACTGACTCACTGAATCTGCAGTGTTCCTACCCGGTGAATCAGCCATTAACGAGAGACCTGAGTAAGGAGCAATTCTCATAACATAGGACAAGTATGAGAACCGAGGTCGACGTTGAAGGACAGTTGATTGTGATATAGAAACACAGACAGAGAAATCAATCCATTTTCCAGGAAGAAGATAACAGATAAGCAATGCGAATATAACGCATTCACAATGACTAAACCAGTGCTCACGAAAAGTAATTCTTTATTCATTTGTACATAACAGACCCAAGTAAGGTATGAAAAGTAAATCTAATCTGAGTCCATCTTGGATGCATCCTCATATGCCACCCTAACTTTCCTTCCTCTCAATACTCCTTCTGATATGGTGAGTTCTACTTCAAAATTCTTCTCATGAATGGCTCCAAGTGTTGCTTTCTGACCGCGATACGCACCATTGACTAAAATGAACTAATAGTTACATTACAAGTGAATTAAGTAACCAATGAGCATTTGTCTTCCTACAGATGGAATAACTGTCTCCACATGAGTCTGATCCAACTTCACTAATGTTCCTATAATGACAATAATCATTCCAATGTCATACATTCATCCACAAACCATCATCCAATCTCACATTTGCAGTGTATTCATCCACCATTGACTTTATGACCCCTTTTGACTTGTAGTATTCACTTCCCAATTTCTTAGTCACAACCTGTAATCCAATTGAATTAAAGTACATTGAGTGAATAATAAACCTTAACAATGATACCAGGTGTCATCCAATGATCTTTTCTGTTATTCCTTTCTTTTTTCCTCTCTTCCATTTCAAGTATCTCATCAAGTGCACTTCTCTTCTTGCCTTCATCCTTTCTTCTTCCTGATGTTCCACTTGTTCCTATATCCAATTCATTCATTATCATTATCTCTTATTCTCACCTGCTTTTTCATCTCTTTCCCTTCCGTCCTTCTCTTTCTCCCTCTCCCTATCATTTCTTGACTCCTTTTTGATTCCTTCCTTCGAATCATTTTTCATTCGATCAAACACGCTTCCATTTGCAGCCAAAAGTGCAGGTGTGGGCTTTTTCAAATCCTACAATCACAAATATTTAACAATAAATAACACAAATAGAAGAAAGACTTTTTAGTATACCCCGCCTCCCTTCCATTTCTAAGCTCCATCATATTCCCTTAGGGAAAATAGGGTGGATATCACTCGCGTACAGGTGGAAGGGAGGTCTTCAGGGAAAGTGTCAGAAAACCATAAAAAACCAGAGGTCCACTAGGACAGGCTTGGGACCCCAAATGTACGTGTCGCCGCCAGCACATTTGGGCCCAAATCTATGCCTGGCCAAAATAGGTGGCAAAATCGCAAAATATCTAGTGTAAACTGACAAATTTTCCTATTTTTTCGCTTGTTTTCTTCGTGTCGCCGCCAAAAAAATGTCTCCTGAC
>JACMIF010000130.1:15810-38977 GCA_014805445.1 Diplogasteroides magnus | reverse complement strand
CCCCCCCCCCCCCACTAGCTCGTGGTCCTCGCCAAGGTATGCATACCTCTTCTGTTGGTTTCTTATTTCCAAATGAAAATGCGATCTTTTCATCGTCTTCATTTCTGAGTAATTCTGACGGCTTATACTCCTCAGCATCGCCGTGAAGTTCCTTCGCTCTAAAAAAAACTTATTTTTATCGTAGAGTTGGGAAAAAATGCCTTTCAATTTGAGCGTCGATCATTCCCTTCATTCTGTCCTCGTCGTCTTTTTCAGCCTGAAAATAGCAAAGTTGATATCAGTATTAGCACATTAATGAGACCTTTGCTTTTCTCTGCAATTCTTCCTTCCTAACCTCAGCCTCCTGATCAATGAATGCAATGTACCATCCTTCAACATCAGAAATTCAATTATTCTTGCTATTCAGTTCCTTACCCTTTTCATTTTGGTCGATATGGCAAATGCCCTCCTGTCCCAAATATTGTACGAATCCAGTCAAACTGTGCCAAACGGTTGAGTTCATGTGAACATGGTTTTTGTCCCTAAAGTGCAAATACCTAATAAATTATCATAAAATGAATAAACCTAATGTATTCTTGATATACTTCATTTGCTCGAACTCTTTTCGTTCCGTGGCAGGTCTTCAGAAGCTTAAAGCAGCAAACGCGTGAATTATAAAGAACAGAATATACCAGGAGAAATTTGGACTTGAATTCGGCAGAGTACTCTCGAAGATATTGGCTCGAGTTTTCAGCAAAGAGGAGAAGCTGCCTTTGATGAGACTCGCTGGTGAGATGGCATTTGAAGCCGTTCTGATCACGGCATTGCTTCTGACACATTTCACAGTACCTCAACACATTTTATAATCCATTTTATAAGAAACGAGAGAAGAAGCTATATATAAATGACTCACCATCGCAACTTCTGCATTCCCTTGGACTTGGAACGATTAGCAATTTCTTTGGGAGTTCCCTTCTCGTGCTTCGGCATCTTGCTTCTCAAAACTTAAGATAAACAAGGAAAAAACAGACGCTTAGACAACAGAATGTACATTTGTATTTTCCCCGAACGTAATATTTCCCCAAGCGGCCAATTCACCGACATGTATTTTTCCCCTATAAGCGGCTACATGCAAGTTCCCCAAACGGCTCGTTCCCCGACCGGTCCGTTCCCCGGCAAGACCTTTCCCCGAAAAAATACACAGTTTGTTCATGCTACCGGGGAATTGGCCGGTCGAGGAAAAATGACTGTCGGGGAACTTGCATGATTCTGACAGTCGGGGAAATAGCCGAATAGGGAAAAATCCCGTCGTGCAAAATGTATGTAACCCACGGAATCTGCAGAACAAAGGAAACAAACGAAAAACTGCGAAACGTGCGATTGAACTACAAACTACAAATGTTCCGCTGATTTCATTTTTGCTAATTCACACAACGCTATTCCCCTATTGCAGATAAATTTTACGGATCTACTCTGCAGTAATTGCATGTTCAAACGTACGGCTATTGTTCGTCTTTGTTCTACGATGACGAAGATAGCTGAGAACGAGACTACCAATCAGGCCGATACTGCACTTCACAAGTATGTACTGTCGTTTTGTCTATTCCGTTAGCTAAATGTATGTATATGGTTTGTAGAGTTCAAAGTGGTCGTGTGGATGGTGGAAGAGGAGATAATCTGAATAAGAATGTGATAGGAAGTCAACGGGTCAGAACACATAGATATGCCATGCTTCTCGGATATCAAGGGAAGAACTATTTCGGAATGCAAGTAAGTCACGTTATGTTTTGTCTTCATTATGGTTTGCTTGATAGTTGCAACGAGGGAATGGTGGAATTGACACCCATCCCACAATCGAGAGCCATATTATGGATGCTTTTCTCAAGTTGGGATGGATAAACGAATCGTTAAAGAAAACTCCCTATGATTTCTACTTCCAGGTATGTACTGTAACATGTAAGAAATTACTTGAATCTTCAGAGAGCGGCCCGAACAGATAAATCTGTGTCTGCTGTTAGACAAGTTGTTTCTTGTCAAATGCCAGTTCAGTTTGACCTTCCAACTAATGGTCCTGAACAGATGAATGATATTCTTCCAGCTGATATCAGGTAACCATTCAGTCTGTCACACCGATCATTCTGTTATAGAGTTTTCGGGTTTCGCCGTGCAGTGAAATCATTCCAATCACATAAGAGTTGTGATGGACGAACATACTCCTACACTCTTCCCACGTTTGCCTTTGCGAAATCACATGAAGTAGGTTACTGTACTTTTTCGCTGACCGTGTGACATGCTTAGTTGACGAATTCTGCATTCCGAATTAGTGAGTCTACACTAAAAGAAGTGGCAGAAGTACTCGGACAATACAAGGGAACTCACAACTTTTTCAATTATACTTCTGGCAGGTTATTTCGATTTTACAAGCAAATGTATATTGGAATTTTGAGGGATTTTGTTGATCGAAGTTGTAATCGATACATAATCTCATTTGAAGTTGGACAACCTTTCCTCTTCAGAGATGAATTCAGGTACTCAATCTCTCTTGTAACTAGAGATATGTATGAATCAGAAAAGAAGATGTGCAATTCGTGACTTGTACAGTGAAGGGACAAAGTTTCATGTTGCATCAGATCAGAAAGATGATTGGTGAGTAGAGAATGAAGGAATAATGAGTTATTGATTGATTGAAGGAATGATGATAACTATCATACGTGAACTACAACATCCTTCTGCCTTAGAGAAGAGTTTTGTATCTGGAGAGAGGGTAGGAGAGAGTGGATGATTGTGTATGTCACTATTCTTTCAGATGGATGTACCTCGTGCACCCGGATTGGGTCTTCTATTGGAAAGAGTTCATTATGACAAGTACGATAGACAGTAAGTATGTCCTTTCTACTTGATATTATTGTCCTTGTTGAGATTTGGATCTCTTCATGGTCCTCTCTCTAATTGGGGACCACAAATAGAAGAAACTATTGAGAAGATGAAGAAAGAGCAGATCACGAGTGAAATTCTTGATACTGAACTGACGAGTCAATCGTAAGTATTGTCTTCCTTTCACTTGAATTGTTTATGTATAGAATGATGATGTGGTTGTCTGACCTTATTCATCACAATTTCTCTCCTGATGAAGGAGATCCTGCTGAGTTCATATCGGGGGCAGCGAAGGTAGTGAGTGTAAGTGGAGAAAGGAGGATAAGGGAGGATAAGAGGACATTCAGATGGCAAGAAAGGAAGCTGCCAAGAAGGAAGAGGAGGAGGGAGAGGAGAAGGAGGAGGAGGAGGTGGAAGTGAAGAAGGAAGAGGAAGAGGAGTCACTCGCTCACAATGCAGATACGGTAAAAAAAGAAGCATCAGACACTCTTTAGATTCATACTGTAACAAATGCTCATGTATCTCACTGTAATACGTTGTTGTTTTTTCAGTTGTTGGTTTCATTTTTTCTAACAAAGTTGTCAAATATTGTTTGTTGTTGGATAAAAGATGTCTCATATGGAAATGTCTATTCTTTATCTTCAATTGTTACAGTCAATGGATGACATTATACCTTCTGGCTATAAATTCACACTTTCTAGGATTGTCTTCCATTCTTCTATTCTACTTACGTTATATTTCCATTCTCATTCATCTCCATTCCTTTTTTGGTTCTGAGAGGTCGTTTCACTCTTTTCTCCATTATTTCTTCATATTTCCCCTTATCATTTTTGTTCCCTTTCACTTTATTGCATGTACGATATGCCTCCCTCTTCCATTTATTACCATACTTCTCATATTATCTTATTCTGCTTTTGAAACCGTTATATTCACATCCATGAGCCTAAGATGAATGATGTTGGCAATTTTAAGTTTATTATTAGTTTTTACGTCATAATATTTGAAAGTAGCCTAGATAGAGCCGTTATGATATAGAGAGTAGAGAAGGAGAGAAATGTGAATAGTTCCCGCCCATCTATCGATCTCACTCTTCACTCTTCTCTCACCATACTCTCTCTTCTCTTTTCTCCCCTCCTATCACTATTTCTCATTGCTCCGCCCACTTCTTTTCTAACTTATTTATCTTTTTTTTGTTTCATTTTCTTCTCTATATCTTTGTATCGACAATGAGATTGAATTGGTAACAGCTGATGAGACTGAAATGGATTTGTGCCTGTATAGTTAATCCCTACAATTTTCTCTAGAGTGAATATTTTGATTTGTACGTTGTGTATAGATTGAATGTATTTTGTCCATTCAGAATGACCGCAATGGAAGAACCAGTGAAGGAACATTCAAAGAGAAGAGTCGCTTACTACTATGACTGTTAGTTGAGAGAGGCAATGAATAAGAACATTCATATATAACACACTATTCCTATGTCTATGCAAGTACAAATCCTCTTTTCACCATTCAAACATTTCTATCTTTTCCCATTTTCTCTCATATGACGAATTTCTAAAATGGGCGGGGCCTCCTTTTTACCCAGGAGGAGGGGCTTAGAGAGAATGAAAGTGTTTCAGCTAACATCGGTAACTATTATTACGGGCAAGGCCATGTGATGAAACCTCATCGTATAAGAATGACACATCATCTTCTTCTCAATTATGGAATCTACAGAGACCTCGAAGTCTATGTTTGTTCTTTCTCATCTAAACAGTCTAATTGTGTCTCATTCAGCGTCCTTTCCCTGCAACTTTCGATGAATTGACTCGTTTCCATTCTGAGGAATACGCCAATTTCCTCAAGACTGCCACTCCTGACAATCTCAAATTGTACAACAAACAGATGCTCAAATGTGAGTAGTCATATGTGATTCCATTTGATTGTTATTGATTGAGTCAATGTTGGTGAGGATTGTCCTCTATTCGATGGTCTATATGAGTTCTGTCAATTATCAAGTGGTGGTTCCCTTGGTGAGTCATTATTAGGGTGGGGAAAGGCAGTGAAAGTGCATTTTTCATTCGTCTGATTCACTCGGAGCGGTGGTCTCTTACGTGATGAACAACCGCTCCGAGTGAATCAGACGAATGAAAAATTTACTTTCGCTGCCTTTCCCCACCCTAGTCATTATCATTCCATTCCAATCTCTTCTCTTCCTTTAGCTGCTGCAGTGAAGTTGAATAAGCAAAAGGCAGACATTGCAATCAATTGGATGGGAGGACTTCATCATGCAAAAAAGAGTGAAGTGAGTTACAAAGAAAATACAATACTCATAGAGTCAATCCTCTCAGGCTTCTGGTTTCTGTTACACAAATGATATCGTTCTTGGTATTCTCGAATTGCTCAAATACCACAAACGGTTTGTTGTCTTTGGCATTGAGTGAATGTATTCCTCTTTGAGTGTTCTATACGTTGATATTGATGTACATCATGGAGATGGAGTAGAAGAGGCCTTCTACACAACAGACAGAGTCATTCCTCCCCCTCTCCCCTCATTGATCATTGTCTATTCAGGTTATGACTTGTTCATTCCACAAGTACGGTGAATTCTTCCCAGGAACAGGTGATCTCAAGGTGAATTAAATCATTCAATCAATGATTAACAATGACAATTTGAGGATATTGGGGCTGGAAAGGGTCGATTCTACTCAGTGAATGTTCCTCTAAGAGATGGAATAACAGATGAAACATACCAGAGTATATTCAAACCAGTTAGTTATATCTCTTCTCTTTTGTATTCATATGATTGTTATTGAGGTGATGACAAAGGTAATGGAGAGATTCCAACCTTGTGCTGTTGTACTTCAATGTGGAGCAGATTCACTGAATGGAGACAGACTTGGTCCATTCAATCTCACATTGAGAGGTATTAAATGAGAGCAGAAATGAGGAATGCGAGATATTGAGGACATGGTGAATGTGTGAAGTTCTTTCGTAGTTACAATGTACCATTGATGATGGTTGGAGGTGGAGGGTACACTCCGCGGAATGTTGCTAGATGTTGGACATACGAGACTGCTCTGGCTGTTGACAAGGAGATACCAGATGAATTGCCATACAATGACTACTTCGAATACTTTGGACCAAACTATCGACTACACATTGAACCAAGTTTGGCAGCAAATGACAACACATCAGACTATCTAAAGAAGATTGAGTAAGTGAATGGAGAGAATGAAAGGGAAAGAGTTCATTTGAGGGAAGGAGTCATTCATAATCTGGAGAAACTCACATTCGCTCCCAGTGTACAAATGCAACGTGAGGATTGGAATGTATTCTATTTGATATTGATTCATTTGAGCCATTCCTGATGATGCACTCAAATGTCTGAATGACTCGACTCTTCTACAGGATATAGCCAATCCTGATGTCAGATTGCATCGTGAGTGTGGGGGAGGGAAGGGAAGGAGGACGTTGATTGCAGCCTCAATCATGGATGGAGTGACACAAGATGCAGGTGAATACTATGATGGAGAAACAGAAGGAGATGATAGGAAGAATGAACACAATGCAAAGAGAGCAGCTGACGTGAGTCAAAGGGAATGAATGAAGGGAAGGAAGACATTGTAGATGGCAACAGAGAGTGAAGTCAAGAGGGCAAGGAATGATTGAATACAAGGCAATTAACTCTCAATGAGTCTTTATTCTCAATCTCGGGCCTACTCTCTGATATCCACTTTATTACAAAAAAATTGTTTCATTGTTTGTTTGTACTCTTTGCAATCTCGATCTCCCAACACCACACTTGTCTCTCAAAGTAACACTTTCCTTTTCTAACTTCACAAAGCTAAACAGGCAACATTTTCTGAAATTATTGAAGTATAACTTTATTCACGTCTTGATAAATTTACATGTGACCGCGGTATGGAAAACTCTCTCTCTCTCTCTCATGAACAAGTCAAGCCTCATGAACTCTCACCAAACATTCTAGTTCTCTGTGCTCTGATTCTATCCTGAAGATCAATTACTCCTTGTTCAGCAGCCTTGATCAATCCCTGCATCTTATCACTCATATTTACCATCTTATCCACAGTCACTGACTGTCCACTTTCACTGGATACGGTAGCAAGGGAAGGTGATACGGTAGTTTTCTGTATAGTAGACGATGCAATTGAGCAGGAACAGATTGTTCTCTTTCTCATAGTTGTGACTTTTGTGTCATTCGTCGTTGCTGGGGAAGGGTCCGTTGAATGAGAAGTCTAAAGATACAAATAAAGTTTGTCTTTCACTCTTACAGTAACCCATAGTGTCTTCCCTTCTACTGCAGCTCTTCTTCCATCGAGAGATTTACTGCCACCGAATGAAACAATCACATCTGACGAATACTGTACTTTTATTCCATCTTCACCATTTGACTGGTAAGACAAATGAGATGCCATCTGAAGGTGTACGGTAAACGAATTAAAAGGATACTGTAACTGACCGCATGCCCAGTCGCTTCACATACTCTGATTGGAGTAGAATAGACTGAACAGTCTCCATCTGATTCTTCGGCAGAAAAGGAATCAAGAACTACTTCACAAGGTGAAGAAGTATCCTTATGACATGAATTGGATACTATAATGGAATCAGAGAAGACAAAGGGTAGGAGAAGGAGAGGCCACATGACAAGTGACTAAAGGGACTACTGCAGTACGTCCTCCATCTGTTCCCACAGCAACTACTTGTACACATGAGACGCGACCCCGCCCATCATCTATGTACACTTTATTATAGAAAGACTCAAGTAACACATGTGTATACACTTCAACATACGAAAAAGGCAAGAGATATGAATGGTGCAGTGAGGTATTGGATAGTCATGTAAGGAAAGTAGGTTAGAGAGTACAACAATTGATATTACAACTTACAACAATGCATCAGGTAAATAATATGTAAAAAGGTAGAAGAATAAGCACCTACGAGGAAAAGTGGACAATTATAGGAAAAGGCCTTATATGGCTCTAACCGGATTCTATAAGCGATATCACAACTTTGGCGAGATACAATAACTCCCTTCGTATACATCTATTTCTATTTGAAAGTTCGTATCATATTCCTGCATGTCGTTCAAAAGTGTAAAACGTTTAAAAATCCCAATCATTGCCATAGAGATCTGATAGTGTATGAGTACTACCGTCATAATAAGAATTATATGCAGAAGATGTTGAGGGAAGAGGATCCAATGAGAGAAAAGAATTGGTCGGATGAGGACCTTCATCATTTGAAGATGGAATATTACAACATGGTATTCCATCAACAAGTAGTTTTAGAGGTGAAAGATATGCAGATGGAGTATATGTGTTCTCATCAACCATCTTAACTCATTACTTCCAATCAATTATTCACTCATCTCATCAAACCTTGCTTGGTGTTATGAGATCATCACATGGTTGATGATTGTGAGTATCTCCATCCATTCCGGGTACCACAACCTCTTCCCCTATAACAATCCCCTTTCCTCCCCACAATCTCTCTTCCATACTTACCTGTAAACGTACTTGGCTTATCCAGTTTCTTAGCCTCCGTACCATCAACATCTGGTACAAGAAGAGCAACAAGTGAACTTCCCGGTTCAGCCTTCACTGCCATCTCGAATCTTTGTGTTTCCAGAGGATCAGCTACTTCCACTTCAACAGTATTCGAAGTGTTCCCTTTAATGGCGATCAACATTCGTGGGTCTTCACCATCCATGCAAATACTATGAAGGTCAGAGAAATGCACATATCTTAAAAGGATTACTGTAAGTACAAGTGTCAATCGAATGACTAACGCATAGGGCTTGTCTGTTGGATCTTCTTTGACAAGAGCGAAGGCACTCTTAAGATCGTGAATGAGGTCATCTAATCTCTTTTCTTCCTCTTCTTGTCTTCCAATCTCTTCTTTCAATTTAGCCTGCATAGCTGTTTCATATGGATCGTCATTGGAATTCCCACTGCAATGACATCTCTTCACACCTCACATCACACATACAATGCAATTGTCACTCTTCTTCTCACACTCATCCAACTACCGTATACATCTACCATTCCCTAAGGCCACGCCCCTTCCTAGTACTCACGAACTGCCGCAATGTGCAATCTCAGGGAATCCTTCTGGCACAGCCCTTTCACCCATCTTTCATTTAGTGAATGGAGACAAGCATGAGAGGCTAGAATGTAACCAAAAGGACGCCATGCTATTGATTGAATAAATAAAAACTTACCACCATCGAATAGAATTCTTGCCGACTTTTTCAATCAGATCGATTCCTTCCATTACATTTGTAATGTCATAAAGTCTTCTTTTCTGTACTCCCAGAAGAGCCGCGGCATCGTTCAAATTGAGAATCTGAAAGAAAGCAAGCACCTTCTGACAATGTATATTCAGATTAGACATGAAACGATGAACATTGTGACACTGAAAACTACCGCATTGCGTAGTCCTCTTAAACGTTACGGCCCATATCTCAGTGTTCATTCACTATTGCACTCCATTTGGACGCAGACTTCCCTTTGTCAAGGGAATCTTCCATTTCATTCAAGGAAGATGCGCGAAAACTGGATGCCAGTACCATGTATGATAAAAAAAATGTAAAACATACATCAGTAGTGTTCCGAAGGTCGAGGAACTTGCGGGTGAGAACAAGCAACGAATTCTCTAATCGACCACCAACAGATGGACTCCCTTAAATAAAGTGGTTAAAAAACACGGTAAAGGCACCATTTGATATAAGGGAATTCAATTACACACGTTGCTTAGGCGTATGAACTCTTCCCCTCTTTACTCCTTTAGATGAAATATTGGGTTTCTGATCCGGTGACAAATGGTCTTCCAGAAGAAATAAGAGATTGGCAGGATCTTGATTGAGACCGAAGTCCTCTTCGGGGTTATAGGGTTGATCTTCAAGTTTGATCCTCTTGGAGGAGAAGAGAGGAAGACGGTCGACAGGGTCATTCAGAGAGATGCGGGAGGGGTCCATGATGGAGAGTCAAGCAATCAAAGTAGACAGACTAGAGGTGTAGAGAGGAGAAAGGAACGAGTGCTAGTGAGGGGTAATTGCCACTGGGTAAATATGAAGACACGCCCCAAACTGATCTACATTAACATACCTCGTTCGGCCGGCGATGCTCCATTTTTGCTTACTTTGCGCACTTTCGACACTGAAATGAATTCAATGCTTCAATAAAAAAATAACATTATAAACAAAGTCTCTCTCTGAGAGGAAATTGGTAAAACTTAAAATGTTAACCTGGAGTAGTGAGCGTACGAAGTCTTTTAGACGAAACAACATCCTTATCGAGTTGCAACTTGCGACGAGCCTGTATTTTGTACATCATTGTCAGATGTCATGACAAAAAGTAACCTTTTCAGCCCTGGAGTTTCCTGATGGTTCTCCGGATGAAGATGATTGATTCCAAATATCTGGCTCTCCAGGGGTTTGCCTAAACAATAACTACTAACAAAGCGAATGGAATAAAGATACAAACATATTGTATGCATTGATTTGCTGTAGGAGATCAGGCGAGTCTACTTCCTCCTTTGGTTGAGTGGGATGCAAAGGAGTTTGCAAATTCTCGTCCACTCCAGTCTTCGGCTTGCCATAGTTGTATGGATTTGACATAGAGGCAATGTTAGTGCGGTTATGTGCCTTCAATGAGGACATGCCAGATCCTCCTTTTTCGCCACCTTCTGCAATTCAATCAATTTCTCATATAATGCTTGATGACGAATAAAACGAGAAAATAAGCTAATCTGACAGCCTTCTTAAGTATCAAAATGCGGTAAAAGCTCGCGGATTTCTTATGGACAGGCTGGCAATTTGGCGCCAAATTTGACGAATCAGCGTTAGAGGCCACGCCCATTCACTCTACTCAAACCCCTCCGCCTAATAGCAACAAAGACGGTGACTACGTCCAAATGAGGAAAGCATTTTCTTCAGCTGTTCAAGAATCAGAGATATCTACCATCACAGCTTCGAAGCCTTCAAGTGTTTTGACCTGGAATTTTAGTTGCCCTGACCGTAGAAACAGTTTACAATTCACGTTTATAATTTCCGTGAAAGAATACGGTATTTACATTTTCACTAATTTTTACAATATTTGCACAACTATTTTTTCAGTAAAATATATCGCGAAAATTACAATGATGCACTCAAATGAAGATAAAAAGAATGGATAAGATTGCAATAAGCTGAATTAGGCAATCTTCAGCATCCAACTTAGGACGGGTTTGTAAATACCGTAACTAAGGCCATGCTTTTGGCAACTTTCCAAATTTGTTAAAATTGTAAAATAGTCCAGCCTAGTTTTGCAATGGTCTATACGCAACATCGTTTACCGAATCTGGTAGTTTTTCTTTACTGTTTAGATAAAACTAGCCGGGTAATCACGCTATGCCTTCTTATAACTTCTTATAACTATTTTCTAGTCTTTGCCGTTCGGATTAAGAAAATGACTTAAGCAGCGCTCACCTTTGAATGCAACACTTTGGTGTTGTCATTTATACAGTGGACTATGGTCGTTGAATTAGAATTCCTAGTTGGACACGACTATCCTCTCCTAGTCCTCTCGTAGAACTGTCTTATCCACGCTGTTTCGCGCCTTCGCGGAGTGCGCGTATTTTTTGGCGCGCTTATTTGGAATCCCGCCCGATCGCAGTTTACGACAGGTGAGATGAGAAGAGACGAATGAGCACTTTTAGGTCGAATGAATTACGAGTGAGGAGCTGAACAATGGTCATACTTCGTGCATCATGTGCCGTGAAAGGAACATTGAGAAGATGTTCTTCCATTATAACCCCCAATGTTAGATCTGTGGAGAAAATCAGAAATATTGGTTAGTGGGACATAAAGGCAATATTAATGACTTATTGAAGGAATTTCTGCTCATATCGACTCCGGTAAGACAACAGTAACAGAGAGAATCCTATTCTATGCCGGAAGAATTGCGTCCATGCATGAGGTGATACTTGTTAACACTACAAGGAGTCTTCACCTCTGAATACTTAGGTGCGAGGTAAGGATGATGTTGGAGCGACAATGGACTTCATGGAATTGGAAAGACAAAGGTATACTTTTCTCTTCTTTTATCATTATATAATTGTCCATTCAGAGGAATCACAATTCAATCAGCTGCCACATATGTTGATTGGCATGGTACTAACATCAACATCATTGACACTCCTGGTATGTACATGAATTGGCCATTGACTGACTGATCAATAGGACACGTGGACTTCACTGTCGAAGTAGAAAGGGCCCTTCGAGTATTGGATGGCGCAGTTCTTGTCCTTTGTGCTGTAGGAGGAGTCCAATCACAGACATTCACTGTTAATCGCCAATTGTCAAGGTTATCAGTTGTGCCATTGGAGACGATATAATTGACTTCAGATACAATGTTCCCTTCATTACATTCATCAATAAAATGGACAGAACAGGTGCAACTCCAACTAGAGCTGTCGATGGACTAAGGAATAAACTGAATCACAATGCTGCTCTCATTCATCTTCCCATTGGAAAGGTCGTCCATTCACATTCATTTTGTTCATGTTTATTGTAGGATTCGGCATTCAAAGGTATTGTAGATCTAGTGGAGGAACAAGCTGTTTATTATGAGGGAGAAGAGGTAAGCATCGGTAGTACTCTTATTCATTTGCTCGTTTTCTATATATTCAGGGTCTCATTGTTAGACGCGACGAAATTCCTGCTGATTTACGTGAAATGGCAAATGACTATAGACAAGAAATGATAGGTTAATAGGAAGTATTCATTTTGCAATTACACTTGTCGTTAAATTGCAGAGCATATTGCAAATGGAGATGAATTCATTGGGGAGAAGTTCATCAATGATATTAACCCCACAAATATTGAATTGCACGATGCAATAAGGAGATCAGTAATCAAACGGTCTTTCATCGTGAATGTGGTGAGACAATATATGCATTTTTAGGTCATTCATCCCTGTTCTATGTGGAACAGCTCTCAAAAACAAAGGAGTACAGACAATGGTTGATTCAGTTGTCAGATATTTACCCGATCCATCTGAGGTCACCAATAAGGCAAACATCAAAAATTCAAAGTTCGTCTTTCAAGCTCTCATTCTTGCAAAAGTGAACATTTAGAGATGAAGAGCAAACTATTATCTTGAGTCCTAAAAGGAACAATGAGAAACCGTTCTTAGGACTCGCATTCAAACTGGAGGTCATATTCTATTAGTTACATTATGTTACATTAAGAGTGGTTTCAGGCTGGAAAATACGGTCAGTTGACGTACTTCAGAGTGTATCAAGGAGAATTGAAGAAGGTATCTCAGTATGATTGCACATACGAATGATGATGTTACAGGGTGACACTATCTATGCATCTCGTGATAGAAGAAAGGTTAGAGTGCAACGACTAGTCAGAATGCATGCAAATGAGATGGAGGACATCAATTCGGCTTATGCAGGTTATTCATTCACTCAATCAATGGTATACCATCGATTGAGGTGATATTTGTGCCATATTCGGTATTGATTGTCATTCTGGAGAGACATTCTGCAGTGATGCCAATCTCTCCCCCCATTGTGTAGGTCCCATTGTCATGACTTGTCTACAGTACGCCTTAAGGAATCGATGCACATTGCTGAGCCAGTGATCTCAATGTCGATGAAACCCGTGAATAAGAAGGATGGAGATAACTTCATCAAGGCGCTCACTCGATTCACTAAGGAAGATCCAACATTCAGGTTAGTTGATCAATATTCACATATGAAGTATATTTTAAGGAAGGAATATAATAATGAAGCGAAAGAAACGATAGTGAAGGGAATGGGAGAATTACATTTGGTGAGAGATCACTCATCATTCAATGGAGAATATTTAATACAGGAGATCTACGCTCAACGAATGAAGAATGAATTCAATTGTCCCGTCGAATTGGGAAAGCCTGCAGTTGCATACAGGGAATGTGTGGCTGTTCCCTACAAGTATATTTTGGTCATTGATGCTAGTAAATAGAAAATAATATTGTAGATTCCATTTCCGCCACAAGAAGCAGACAGGAGGACAGGGCCAATTTGGAGAGATCGAAGGAGTGGTTGACCCCCTTCCACCAGAGAAGAATACTGTAGTCGAATTCACTGATGAGACATTCGGAAACAACATTCCTAAGAATCTATTCCCTGCTCTGAAGAAGGTGAGTGGTTGAATGGAAGATGATTGTGAATGGATTGATTACAGGGATTGGATCAAATTGTAGTGGAAGGACCATTGATGAAGGCACGAGTGGCAGGTATCAATGTGAGAATACAAGTGAGAAGGGATAAGGAAGGCAAGAGAAGAGGGAAGATATTGAGGATGGACAAACACATGCTGTTGATTCAACTGAAATTGCAATGATTAATACTATTATGAATATGATGAGAGAAGGTAAGGAAGAAAGGAATTACAAGTATTCATTCTATTCATTCAGCATATGAGAAGGCTCAATGGATTCTACTTGAACCAATTATGAAGGTTGATGTCACAACTCCAAGCGAATTTCAGGTATCGGACTCTTTATATTTATGAATAGTTGATTATTCATTGTTCCTCCCACTTTGCATTGATGTGTCTTTGCTTCTCTCCTTATTTTGATCACTTGATATTAGAATCTAAAGACATCATTACTACATATACATGCGAGTAGATAGGAAACCTTTCTTTCTCTTGCTCTTTCTGCTTCAATGAGATCTGATATACGGTACTTCTCTTCATCCAACTAGAAGAATGATCTTTTCTCTCTTTCTATCTACAGTAACCCACCCATTTGCACCATCTATGACATGCACAAGTGATTGCAATGAATAGAGTAAGTAGTGCAATGATGATGAATGTTCCTCTTCCTTGTGCTGTCATCCACTTCCTCCTCCTTTCCTTCATCTCCATACACATATTGTAGTTCCTCTTCATTTGACATGTTGATCCATTGCACACTTTTCGAGTGTCTTCAACACATTTCATGTCTCTACAGTGAATGATGGCCACTTCTTCGTTCTTTTGACATTCCATTTTATTCCTGTCCAATCCCCCGTCTTTCTCTGTTTCATTTATAATCTTAAGTCATTTATCATTCCATTTGTCTTTGTTAACTCACAGATGCTGTCCAATTGTCACTGGTTGGTGTACATTCTATGTAACAATGAGACTGTCCATCAGTCAGATTACAATTGATGGCAATAGTGGGGGAAAGGAAGAGAAGGAAGAGAATGGAGACCATTCCGATGAAGGGAATGACCAATGAATGAGTCTATTCAAAGGGAAATGTTGTCACTTCACTCACACAACGAAATGCAATGATTACATCGACTGATTCAACTGAAGGATATACTACAATTGTGTGTGAAGTGAGTGGATATGAGGGAATGGGAGGGATACGGTACAATTACAGTGTCCACTGAGTGATATGTTCGGATACACGTCACAACTACGATCTCTTTCTGAAGGAAAGGCCGAATTCTCAATGGAATACACCAGGTGGGCTGAATACAAAGTGAGTGAGGAATGTGGATATTCAGATATGCTCCTTGTTCAAAAGACGCACAAGATGAGACAATAAGGGAATGGCAAATAGCCAATGGACTAATTGACCCTAATGAGAAGGCAAAGAAGAAGGGAAAGAGGTAGATGCATTTTCAATTCTAGTCGAGATACTCAACAAGTTCTCGTAGATAACTAGGTCTATTGTTGATTTCGATTTTTCTCGACGTTGTTATTTGCTTACGTGATTCTCGTTGATTTCACTATTTGTGATCTGAAATTAGGAAAAGCATAGAGAGGATGAAAACATAGTTGTTGAAGATATCATTTTTAAATGGTTGTTGATAAATGAATTATGAAACAAAAGACCCTGTTATAATAATCGAAATGTTGATATATATTTTTTAGTAACTTGAGATGTTTGAGTCCCGGGAGAAAAGTCATCAACTTCTGTGTAGCCAGTCCTTCTAAAGTAGTTGTTTTGTGTCTTGAAGAGAGCGGAATTAGTAACAAATTGGGCTAACGAATCGATAATTGGTGCCTTCTGAAGGAGAAGTGTCCGTTGAGAGACTTCACTCTAAGACATGTTCACCCCATTGCCTCATTGTTTAGCACAATGGAAGACATAAACTGAGTATAGACAGACGACCAGTTGATTGTGTCTCCCTTCCCCTTATTGCCTCTTCTCCTTCTCCCATCATTGACTCTTCTGTTACACTTACCCCACTTTGCATATCTCTGTCATTAGATTGACTCAAGTGAGATTGCACTCTTCGTCTTGCATTCTTGTTAAGGGAAAGGAAAGTGGAATGGATGGTGTCATCATTGAGTGTCAGTTGTCTGTGAAGAGAGAGATTTGAGTGGTGAAGACTAAGATTCTCTCTCTCATACTAACACTCTCTTTCTTCTGCCATATCGCTCATATCCCAATCACTTCCAATCCATACAGTCAATCACTTCATTTTCATATTCCTCTTTCTACTCAATTTGGTAGTCTCTCTTCTCCCTAATCTTGTTCCTCTTCTTCTCTTCTTCCCTTGTACTCGAAACATCCACAATGACTTGTCTTCCTTCCCTCCCATCTTCTCAAGTCCTTCTGTTCCTCTCCTGACCCTTCTGAAGTCCTTGTGAACCGTGTGTTCTTCTTGTGAATGAAGGACTCGTCTGTCATCTCACCTCTGGAGTAGTCTCAGTTGTTGGTAGGAATGACTCCTCTATCGATCAGTCCAAGCAGTGATAGCCCCTCCAGTCTCAATGGCACTGACCTCTCTCCTTCTATTCTCATCAATTATTAATGTCTTCATTTCGTACAATTTGATTAACTGTCATAGCCTGAGGGAACTTTCCTTCTTCTTCTATTACTCTTCTGAATGATTCCATTCTATTCTTTCATTGTCTACTACTCTCAATCTTATCTCAGTCTCAATATACCCTTCCTTCCATTCTCATTTCTCGTGTTTTCTCTTTACTTGGATCTTTTGGTTGTTCAGTTCGTGGGAATCGCATTGAGTGAGAATAGAAGTCGACTTCTGTTCCTTCTACCACAAGATATGACACTGACTGTGAGTTGACAGTCTCTTTCCCTCATCTTCGCACTTTTACAGTTGCTACTGACATAGAGGATGCCTATTCGGAAGAAGGTCAGTCTCCTCTCACTCATTTCAGTTCATTCATTCCATTCAGCATCCAACATATGACATCATAGCCGATGACTTGTATGACTGTCGTATTCCTCTTCATAATGAACTTGCCTATCAACATGGAATCCACTTCGAGGCAAAGGTCCAATTACATTCAATGTTTCCTTCGGGAATTGTCTCTTTGCAAGATTGAGTGTCTTTCCCATCCCACTACTTCTCTCAATTATCTTTCCCTTTATCTGAATTGCTTTGTATGGAGGAATGAGTCCCTTGGCCCCATCACTCATATCCTATTCCCCTTTCACCACCATTTGCCCCCCTTTGAGACCATGAAAGGCCCCGTCAATCATTCTCATTCCAGTATGTTGGCAGTATGGAGATTCCCCGACCGGGAACAAGGATTGAGATTGTTGCTGCAATGCGAAGAGTCAGGGTACGGTAGAATGCATGGGATACTGTAGAAGAGATTGTTATAGTACGAGTTCAAAGCAAGGGGAATCAAGAAACGGCCAGTAGACATAACAGTGTCTGTTGATGGAGTGAAGGTTGTATTGCAAAGGAAGAAGGTTTACATTCTCCTACTTCCTTCTCATTCATTTGATTTGAGAAACAGAAACAACAAGCATGGGACGAGTCAAAACTAATTGTAATGTTCCATCCTATATACAGGTGAGAACACTCTCTATCTCCTTCCATTGAGTCATTTCAGGATATTCTACGTATCGCATGACTCTCAGGATCTTCAGATCTTTTCTTACATAGCACGTGATGGGGCATCCAATTCATTCAAGTGCAATGTCTTCAAGTGTTCAAAGAAGGTGAACAGTCTCTTCTCATTCATTCAATTCTGTTCTTTTCTGTATCACAAGTTGAGTACATTCACTTTTTCATCGAGTAGAAACTACGTCTCTCATTTCCTTCATTTCTCCCCTCTCCTTCACTTTGTTCATAAAAGTAGGTAAATCGGAAAGGAAAATGAGTTTAAATGTCCATGTCCACAAGTTAAAACTAACATTTTCAAACCAGGCTTCTGATTGTTCAAAAGTAGGGGGTCCCGATCGGATTCTATAATCAGATGAAGAATGTCCCATGAAGCCGTCTTACCTCATTCCTAGAAGTTGTCTATGCTCTGTAGAGAGAAGCGGACTATAGTAGACGCAGACGCCAAATGAGATGTCGTTTTCCTAACAGGATCGAAGTGTCCACTCTACTCAGAAGCTATAATTGCATTTGCACATAGCTGTTTGCGATGCGCAAATGTATTCTTGCCGAATTCTAACATGCCCTAGAGAGAACATCACAGAGGTCGTTATGATTTAGTTTTTTTTGATGTCAATGAAACAACATTCCCGCGGGCGAAATCTTTTCGTGCGGGCGCTCGTGATGATACCTTGATTAGCCTCTTAATGATTCATATCATGGAAAACACAAGACGTCCAGGCCACATTCTTGTTAGGATTTCGCAATTCTTACATTTATTAATCTGTTAATAGGGCCACATTTTAGGGGCCACCTAAAACCTCGAAAAAATAAATATAGGTGAGTTTAGTTCAAATTACAGTAGTAGTTCCAATTCTTGGATACATTCTGTATACGCTGTTAATGTTGTCTCTCTTCTACCTATATGAAAGCGACTAAACATTAGTGAAATGCATCCACAATAACAAAATACACAATATCACATCCATGACACCTTTTAAAGGTAGATATCACAATAGAATAGTAGAAAAGGTTGCGATGGACCTAGTTAACTACTTGTCTAATAGTTGTGATGTAACTGGAGTACCTCCCTGTCCCTTCCTCCTTCATTTCGTAGTTCTCCTCTTAGTGTATTGCCGTCAGTTGCTGCATGAAGTGAGTGGATCGATAGAGTTGATCAGTGTGCAGTCTTCTTTTCTCTCACTCTCATTCACTACTCCATGTGAGAATCCTTCCCTCTTCTACTTCTTCCATCATGATTCGATTCAAAAATGATGACGAAACTGATGAAGAATGTCTAATGAACGATGAACAACGATTCTACTATCTTCGACTTATGGCAAAACCCCATGGAAGGAATGAACCAATAACTACTAAGTTTGTTACTTGGACTGAGGATAGACCAGTGAGGACAGAGAATGTCCAATTGGAGGTGTGTTTGTGTATGTCAATGGTAATCCTTCTCTTCTCCTCTATTGATGGGTTGTGAGAGTGATTGATGGAGTATTTAGTAGTGTCTCTTCAGAGTCAAGCCATGAGGGTAGTCAGGACTATTGGACAAGCATTCGAAGTATGTCATAAAGTGGCAAAGGAACAGATTGCTGAGAAGGAAGAGGAGACAGTAAAGGGTAAAGGTGAATGAAAGAGAAGACTTGAAGTGAAGGAGAGTCTTAAGGGAGTGTTATATCAGAAGAAGATGCAGCAGAAGCTAAAGAGGCTGAGAAGAGTGCATCTTCATCTCCTGTTGATATTCCACCTGCAGCAGCATTGTATACTAAAAGACTTAGTCTGGTTCGACTCTCATTCTCATTCAATTCTCATTCTATTCCCTAGTTCCAACCTCGTAAATTGTCTTCTGAGGGTTCATCTGTTGCCACAACAGTTGAAGCTCCAACAACATCTCATGTTTGTATCCTTCCTCTTCTCAATGACTCTTTCCATCATAGGCCATCCCTTCGACGTCTCAACCTTCTGGTCTCAGTTCACTTCTCGCAACAACAATTCAACCCATTATTCCCTTAATTGACACTCAAACCCTCACAGCAACACAAATTCCCAGTCCATCAAAACAATTCGCGTATGTTTCTTCGCTCATTCTTCCATTCAACAGTTCATTCAGACAAACACTTCCTACTGTAGATAGGAGTGGAGTCATTATTGATCCATCCTCCCTTCCTGGTAAGTTCTCTCTACTCTTCTAATTCCATCATCATTTCCAGGTCCTTCTACTTCTTCTTCTACTCTTCCTCATTCACAAACAGTTCATGTCATTCCTCCTTCTTCTCTTCCTCATCAAACGTATCTCTTTCTCTTTTTTCTTCTTTATTCTATCTCATTAGGTCAACACTTCCTTCTTCCCTTCAGAGTATTGACCATCCTGCTCATTATGGAATGTATGCCCCAGTCAGTCATTCTTTCCTTTCCCCTCATTTCCTTCTCCATTCAGTTACCATTCATGGTTCCCTCTGCTTCAATGCCTTTTGGTCTATCATCCCCAGTATCTCCATATGCAACATTGCCTCTTGCTACAGTATCCAATGTTGCAGGACCATCTTCAGATGGTAAGTGTCCCTTCTTCCTTTCTCTTTATCATTCCCTTCAGATTCCACTTTGTCTCCAAGTGCACTTCATCACTTACGATCCCTTGAGCACTACAGTCAACAGTTGATTCGTTCTCAATTGGACCAGGCCCAGCAGACAGCACAGGTCTCTCCCCCTCCTCCTCCAGATTGCATTCTATGTCTCCAGGTGGCTGGATGTCAAGTACAATTGCTTCGTGATCAACTTTCATCAGAGACCACAGCGCGAATAGAAGCACAGGTCAGTTCTTATGAAGGGGAAAAGTCTCACATTTCTCCTCATGCATTCTCTTCCTCTTTTCCTCTTTGACTCAAAATAACGCGGCTGTTTCTTCTTCCTCACACCTTCGCATGCGTCATCATAAAGAGTTTTGTTCAGTCGAGAACTCACCAACTACTCAATGCAAACAGGGAACTATTGGAACAAGTCCAATCGCTTGTATCAAGAATGCAATCACTCGAGACTAAGTTAACATCTGAAATACATGAAAAGATTCCAGTGAGTGTAATGAACAATCATATGTGATAGTTGACTATATAGAGTGGTCAACGTTCATCTATTCCATCCTCATCTCGTACAAATGGTCCATCTACTCTTCCTCATATCGCTCCTCCACGTATTCCTACATCATCAGGTATATCTCATCATTCTCTTCTCTTTCCTCATTCTTCTTAAGAAGGTCATCCATTCATTCCTGGATACATGTCCTATCATGAGGGTCATCCATCAGAATCTTCTCAACCTGCATCCCGTCCATACCAAGTGAGATCATTTCTTTCTTATTCTCTTTCAATAAATGCATATTTTGTGTAGACAAGTCGTAAAGTTGGACGAGTGTCCTGGGCCAATGTTCTCATTTTAGTACGGGTACGTTGTAATGAACTGACATAGATAGGATATTGGTGGTTGTCATGTCATAGTCTAGTCTTTATCTCCTGCATGATCTCCTCTTCTATTCAGATGCAACCATTGGCTGACTTGAGATCTGGATCATTGCCTCCTGATAGTACAGACAGAGAAGAAAAGAGACGAGCTGTTGATGAGAGTGGAGTAAGTGGAAGAGAAGAGAAATGAAGGAACGAATGAACATTCAGACAAGAACAGAACCGGAATCGAATGCTGAGGATACCACTGACTATTCTTCATCTGATCAATATGAAAAGATGAGAGAAGGTAAGGAGATATACAGATTACATGAGGAGAAAGAATGATACAGGAGAACCATTCCTGAATGTTCTGATGGCCAATCCAACTGCAATGTATCCATCAGAAGAAGAACCAGAAAGGACAATTGCAGTGAAGAAACAAGCAACAATACAACAGAGAATAGGAGGAATACTGAGGGAAAAGGTAAGAGGGAATCAATCAATAAGACAATGAGGAAAGAATAAGGAATTCACACGAATGTCATTCAATCCACGATTGAATGAAAGAAGAATTGATATTGATGAAGAAGAAAGAAGTGGAGATTCACCCAAGAGAAGAGATGATGAAAGGAAAAGGAATGTAGATGGAGGACAAAAGGGAACTGTCAGTATTCACTCATATCATTCCAATGACAGTCTATGTTCAGATAACTGTTGAATCTCTATTCAAGATGAAAGAGAAGGATAAGTCACCTGAGAAGACTGAAAGAAGAACAGAACAGTTAAAAAGAGTAATAATGAGTGATTATAGTGAAGTATTAAGTGATGAAAGAGGAATAGGAACAAGTCATTTGATGAGAAGAAGAATGAGTTTAACAAGAGAGGTGAATGAATTGAGTGTGTTGTGTGCATGGGAATGTATCAGATTGACACTTCGTACAAGCCAGCTAGTTCAAGTATCGTCACTGCTATGTATCCACCTGTCAATGCATTGCCAAAGGTACATTGCACCCGCTTATATCTAATGAGATGAAAGGAATTGGAAAAAGGAGAACGAATGAATTCAGCCACGATTGGAAGTTGTGAGGAGAAGGAATCTGGGGACACTTGATCAATCAAATAAGGATAACAACAGTAACAATACAACAATCAGGAAACAGGAAAGGATTGAGGATATTTACAAGTGAGAAAAGATGAAAGAAAGAGGAAAAGGAAATATTTGAGTCGTAATAAGTACTCAATGACTATGGATGGAGTTGTATACACTGGAGAAAAAGGAGAGAAGATTGGTAATGGAGGAACTCTCTTATAGAAAACAATAGAATATCTATCCTAGGATATACATCAGTTATACATACCGGTTTAACTAACGTTTGATCTCACATTCGCTTTCTTTTCATTGATTTGTTCCTTTAATAGAACCTCATATTCTTTCTTTCTTCTCTCTAACGGGTTGGGACAATTGTCTTCTATTGAATCCTTCTTTGAATTGAACCGTTGATTCTTTCGTACTCTTATCCATTCTAGTTCCAATGAGTCTTTACCACGCGCCTGTGATATTCATAGGGTTTCCCATTCATAATAAACATCTTATCATATGTACATACATGTGACAATTGAAAGCACTGCACAACCACTTAGATTACGGTATCACAGAAATGAAGGAAAGACGAAAAGGGAAAGTAACTGCAGAAAGGATTGCCTGGAGGAAGGACTATTCACAGGATGATTAGGTATCCAAGGACAAAGACAAATGAGAGAAATGCCATTGAAAGTGCATGGATGGATGAAAAGGCTGCAGTCCAATCCTGAAAGAGATAAGTGTACTTGAGGAGAAGAGGGGGCGGAAGACCTTCTGGAAGGATCCTCCTGGAGAGGCCTTCTCTGTATCCTCTTCATCTGCAGATGAGTGAAGAACACACACAACATGGTTGATGATTGAAGAGATTCTGAAGGAAGGAGGAGGGGAACGAGGAGAGGGGGGGGGGGGGGGTTGGAGCATTGTATGGAGATGGAGAAACTGTTGTAGG
>JACMIF010000130.1:0-15710 GCA_014805445.1 Diplogasteroides magnus | reverse complement strand
GCCCCCCCCACCACCCCCCCCCCACCCCCCCCCCACCCCCCCCCCACACAGGAGGAGAGGAAGGAGATGGACTCACTTGATGAGAAGTGCCCATGGGGGAAGATTCCTTTTGATACGGGCACAGGCAAAGATAATAATAGAAACAGAAATAGAGAATACATTGAGAATTATGGAGAACTCGAGAAAACGAACTGAATAGAGAAAAGAAATATGTAAATGAGAAGGGGAACTGACGTAATCGAGGAGTTGTTGAGGATGATCCATGATGAGAAGATATACGATTTGAGTATAGAAGCATAGTAAGGATATGAATAGTGAAGAGGAAGAGTTTAAAGAAGATCTGTTAAGAGATACAGTTATTGAATGGATATATTGACTGACTTGAGTCTTGATATTTCCAAAGAATGGAGAAAGAAGAAAGAGAAGAGCTGCAGCAACCAAAGGAACTGTCAATTCAATTCTCATAGAAGATGTTGCACGAGTTAGATTGATACAGAAACCAAGCTGAGGAAGGAATTGGATAAAGAAGAGAAAGAATAGAATGACTTGAGGTTCCTGTGATGAATCCTGTAGTATTCGAGGTACAGTTCCTGATACTTTCCATCCATATTCACGGAAGTATTTCGGATCTGTGAAGACTGGAAGAGTATCTGTTGAGAAATCAACTACATCCTCAATAGAAGAAATGAAGAATGGAAAGAGAATGAAAGGGAACTTGATTGGTATGCATTTGAAGAGTGAAACAACATTTGTACGTATCATCAGGAAATGAGGCAAAATCTGTGTCATCACAGAACGCGCGAAGAGAAAAAGCAAGAATGGCTGAATGAGGGATTGTATTGGGAAGATGAAAGTACAAGAGACCAGAAACATTTCCCTTTGCTGCTGCTTGCACTCTACGAAGTTCAAATGCATCTCCATTACGAAGTGAAGTATCATAACTGAATACAATACAATATAAAGGGAAGATAAGAGATACAAACTCATTTTGAGTGAAGACAGGTACCCAAATGTGTGATAATGATTGAATCGTCATATTGTCAGTCTTCCATTTGTCTGCATTCCATGACAATCTTTCATCATTCCATCCTATTTGCATATATCCATGAATGGCAATATCTCGTACCATTTCATTCTACAACTCAATCATTTCCTTCTTTTATCTTCTCTTACCAATTCAAAATGTTGCAATGTCACTTGACGGAAGTTGATGTTCACTGGTTGTTTAGAGAAGTAATTGGGAGGAAGTGAAGCTATTGCATGGGGAACCTATACACAAATACTTCATTCCTCATTACATTTACTCTTTTACTCCAGTCTTGACTGCTTGTTTAGCTGCTTCTCCAGCCAGAAAGTAGTACAGACAACGTTCAAGGGTCACGTATTCATGATGGTCCAATTGATCAGAAGCTGTAACAGAGAGTTATAGAGAATAAGAGAATGGACTTACTCGTTAGATTCTTGAGTAGATATTGACACACATCCAATTTATCTCCTGATGTTTCTCTGGCATCAAAAAGTGCACGAGATTGAGAATTGACGAGGGGAAAAAGAAGTAGAAGAGACCAGATCATCTGAGAAAGAAGAAGAATGAATGGAGGGGGAATACAAATAGGAGGAGGATGTCTAGTCAGGAGTAATCAGAAGAGATCAAAGAGAAACACAATGGGATATACTGATTGAATGAATGAAAGAAAGAGAATGAAAGTGCCAAAGGGAACGAATCAACGGGTTTGCAATTGGTGTTACAAGGGTACAAGGGAATGGAACGAAGGACAAAAGGGAACAGTTGGAGGGAAGGGAATGAGAAGATATATGGGGGGAGTGATCACATAGGAGACACAATCACCATTCAACACAAATCATTCCAATTCATAGTCAATGACAAGTTTTAGTGTTCATTTGACTCGGATATTCTCCTCCCATTCAACAATCCTTCATTCCTCTTCCTTCTTCTCATTCGATCAGTCTTCAGAGTCTGTAATATCATCTTTCTTCTATGAACGATCGTTCTTCTTCCTTCAAGATTAGATCGTTTTAATTTAGATGTGATGTTTGTTTTCGACTTTCCACATCATATGGATGTATTGGCTCGGACGGGCGATTGAGTACTCACCATCTGACACGAGACTATTGCACAAAGATGAAGAGACAAAATCATGATGGCACATTTCTCGTGCTCAGTCTAAATTAATTGTAAATGAGGTAGGAGTATTGGCTTCTTATGTGTGCGACGTAGTGTGCCAACATGCTATATAGAAACAATCCAGAAGTTTGAGTATCTTACTGTGGCAATTCTACAATTGAAAAGAATATGATGAATTTTACTTGCAGACTGAATGATTAGTACAATATGCCTCCATTGAGGAATACAGTGCCTCGTTTCAGTTTGGAATACTTTGAGAATCCTGCATTTAGAGAAGGCATATGATTTTCCTATTTTTCTAAGCACAACTCGGACTATGAGAATGGGACGATGTACACAGACAAGATGGAAGAAGAGAGAACATGAATTGGAGGATATGTTCATGTCAATAGTATGACAACAATTGAGAATCACTTAGCGAAAATGAAAGGCACACTCTACAGTATCCACTGCACAAATATATTTCTCCCAGTTTCTCCCTACTTTCCCGCAGTTTCCCCAAACTCCCCCAGTTACCCGCAGCTAATCTCAATTTGGAACACCAGGGATTCGTGTCCCCCAACTCATTCATACCGTACTTTTCATTTCTCAGTCCTACAGTAATTCTAGTGGATATTGACAATACTCATTCTCACAACGACAGTCTTCATAACCCATTTTGTATTTCATTCACTCTACAACGTCTGAAACATTGCTCAAGTTCCCAATTTGTCCATCACATCATAAGATACTCCTTTCATATCCATATTGTTCTATACTGTTTTCAATCTTTTACTTCGTCATGATTGATGAGCTAATGGGGCCAAGGACCAGCCTTACGAGGGATACATTTTCTACTGGGAATCTGTTTCTCATTTATAAATCAGTTGTCTACTTCTTCACTATGGTTGGCAGTTAGTGTACGAAATCAGTTATGTTTCACTGACTCTATAAATATAAGCTATATAGCATCCGTGAAACATAACTGATTTCGTACACTAACTGCCAACCCTATTCTCCACTATTCTGAAAGTGTTCAATCAACTCGAGAATTGACTAGACATTTCTCACTTAGGATTCTCACTCAAATGCATTCTCACATTGAGAATGCATTTGACACAGTATTCCTTCATCTTCCCCTTCTCATCTTTTCATCTACAGTATCTCTTCTTTCACAAGAAAATCAAATTCCTTGCCTTTGCCTCTTCAGAAAAGAGGCGATCGGGAAGAAATGACGCAGACACAAATACTTCTACTGTACATTTTTCCGTGGTTCTACCGTTCCTGCAAGTACTTCATCATGATCAAATTACACAACCACCATGTTTACCCATTATACTAAAGAATCAAAAATGTATAGAGTGCTGTAGGCCGTTTCATTTTCATTGGGAATGTTTTGAGTTCCTGAGATGCCTCTGTAAAACATGCCTTTCTGAATGGATGGGGAAACGATGGAGAAGAGAAAATGATTGAAGTGATGACAGCCTCCTCCATGTTGCACTCTTCCTCCTTGTAATGCCCCCTCTACATATACCTATCAACCTGTCACGTGTGCGATGTTCTATCGTATAGGCTTGCCTGAGAAATTATTGTCTCGGGGTATGATGCTAGCCTAATCCATTCTCCGAGCATCCTCCCACTTGCCGCCTTTGGCTGAGGTTCTAGACGAGTTCTTCGTCTAAGACTGAATGCCTATGCAAGTGAGGATGGTTTGCGAAGCTGAACAAATCGGCTCTTACCCTTTTTGATGAATGTTTGACATTGATAAGGACTGACAGTCCTTATTCTCTCTGGAGGATGTCCCCCTTCCCTCCCTCCTCAATAGCCTTATGACCACTCTTTCTGTCTGGCGGCACCAGTCTCCGATCGCCAGAATGGGACAGCCGTAACCGCAACGCGTTCCACTCATGCGTTGCGCTCTTGATTGCGTATCTGCGAGAAGGGTGCTGAACCCCGCTCCCCCTCGCCCATACGCAGCCAATTCAAAGTGCAGCTGGCCGTTCCTTCGATTCTTTGAAGGCATTCTGAAATCTTCTCTGCAAATCTCTAAATTTACTTTTGTCATAAATTTAAAACAACCAAGGCATCCTCGAAATGTTCAATAAGCTGTTTTAACCAAATCATTACATTTCCACTTTTTATGGCATTATTTTTGTCTCAAAAAGCTGGTTGTATGAACACACTTTCTTACTGGACATAGTACTTGAATCTGTTCTCAGAATTTCCAACGGGTACATCGTTTAGCTTATTTTTGCTTGTTGGGTGGACATAGTTTGATTTATTTGGCTAACGATGAATATTTCAGTACGAACAAAAGGTTTTAAAAAACTAAAGTCAGAACTCACTTAGAAACTGCAATAGTTTTGTATTATTTTCGTGCTTTTAATTGATGTCGTGTTAGTGACACATACATGAAAGGTGGATTCATTCAGAGGTGCTTTCCGACACCTCTGAATGAAGTGTCGTGCTCAGCACAAGCACACGAATCGAACGCAGCTCCTTTCTTGATCTCCTAAGGTCACTTATTCCCGAAATCGAAAGAAGCGATTTAGTATCAAGAAGGACATCTCTTGTACGTTGTTGCCATATGCGAAGTAGCGTGATCAGGAGTCTAGTAATACTGTTGTTTTGCAGTTGCTAAGTTAAGAAATTTCAGCCGAATACATTTTCCTGAACTGTTAACAGCATAACAAGACTGCTTTATTGCATCACCATTCGCAATAATAGGATCATATTTCAGATTTCGCGGTTATCTTTTCCCTCGTTCATCGACTGAATACTTTCACACACCGACCAATCATAACCGCCTCTAGGTTAGCTTTAATGTTGTTAAAAATGAACAGTAATGTTTTGGTTTATTTATGGGCTGCTAACTTTAAAACAGTAAAGTGTGATAAGTGGGCTGAATACAGACAAAATAATTTATTTGAGGAGTTCGCCGCCGTTTCCCCCTCTTTCCTTCGTTGCCCCGGATGTCTTCTTTTTCAAATCGAGGTATGCGTCAGTAATTTAAGCTTTTGTAAACGTTTCGATCACTCTTATTTGTTAGATGTTTTGTGACACATTGTAATTCAGGCGCTACGGGCGCTAATAAACACAAGCTACAGAACGTGAATTCAATCTACGCGGGAAAGAATACTTCTCTGGGGGGAAAGACCCTTGGTATGTTCTCTTGTATATGTTATTTACTGATGTGGTGATGCAGGTCGTAATGGCGGTCTCACTTCCGTTGGTAAAGCATGTGGAGTGGTGCGTCGAATGCCCCCTCCTGCAACACTTCCATCACTCAGAGCTGAGAGTCAGGGACAGGATCCTGATGTTGCTCTAGTGCCACAAGGTACCATTTCAACTTATATACACGTATAGCAAGGTAACTCAATCTTGACATTCATTATTTAATTTAAAACAGTGATTTTTAACATGCAGATAATGAATCACTTGCACAATATTGCTCCCTGAAATTAGTATTGTATTGTAGGTGGTACGGGATGGAGCACAACGGAATCGAGTGCTCAACAAGCACATACTGCTCCTGTCTCTGCTGCATCAGACAGCGTATACTTACCATTCCATACTAACAGAAGAAATGCGTTGCAGAAAGGTCTTCCTACCGTAGCGTCATCTTCCGGAGTGGATCTCCGTCCCACATGGGCCAAGCCAGTTTCTGCACCTTCTACCGACCAGGTGATCATTCATTGATGACAATCATTGTGTACTCTTGTTTAGACCGCAACAGTGCAGTCAACAGGAGGCAGTCGAGACTTTCCTTCACTTGCGGCAAGTGTTGGAGGAACAACGAAGGATGCACTCAAACCACAAAGTGAGACACTTTCCACTCTATCTTTAATATCTTGTTGCAGAGACATGGCGTTCATCTGGTTCTACTTCAGAGGAACCTCTTTCAGAGGTATTCATTTTAAATATTGTTACCTTACACATTGTTGTTCAGCTACCAGCTCGATTCTACGATGGCGGCAACACTGCTGCCCCTCGTCCATACGCTCCTGCTCGTTTCCGTATGTTCAATCGATATTTATTGTTCTTGAGAATATTATTTATTTTGCATTTCTTTATTACGTTGTGAGTCTACATGACCCGCTGAGTGATATGGTTGTATTGTTTGTTGCAGAAGGAAGTTCGGATGCTCGAGCATCTCAAGGTTACGCTATGGAATCTCGAAGGGCAGGAGATACAAATGGGACAACTGGCAACCCTGATTACGGTATACTTTTACTTGTCATCATTCACACCTTGTCTTCTCGAACTACAAGATAACGGTACTCATACGCTACCGGGAATACCGCCGGTACTCGCCCCGCGGTATTCGCGGTACGTGTCCGCGGTAAATATATACGCCAAAAATAGGATTAATAGGACAAATTTTGGCGTTTAGGACAGGCCAGTGTAAGGCATACCACAGCGCGTCAAACCTGAAAGTTCTCACGCCTCCCATGTCGTTTACTGAGGCCACGCCCACAAAACAAGTTTTGCGCCCCGCTCTTACCGTATCTGAGGCATATTCACTTTGAGCGCAAATACAGGCCTAATTCAGATTTCAATGTGCGCGAAACACAACATACAAACCATTTAAATCCTATAACCTTACAAAACGCACATCAGTCTAGAATAGACTCACTTCAGCGAGGATGAAACTCAATGAATATGCTGTAGTCAGTTTGCGATAACGTCAGGAGAACGGTGAACAAGAGTCATATCGCCCAGAAATTTGCTCACCATTGACTCAGATTTCAAAACTATGACACATCAAAGATGTTATACAAAAGAGGACACTGTGGAGATGACAGCAAAAACACTCACTAGAAACTGTGACGCTTAAGTAGCAAGTTATGATAGGAAAACGGTAAAAAGGCGGTCGAAAAAAGTCACATTCCTAAACGGCTTCTCATTCAATATTGCGAAACGTGCTCAATTCGACAATAGGGGCACTGCATAAGGCACTTCGGACTGTAGTTGATGCGACTGTTAGCTCGAATTTAAAACGCTCGCAATATGTGGGCAAAATCGATTTTACAGTAATGAACGTTTGTCCCGAAAATGTTGGAAATTTTTCGAAATCACACATGAATTCAAGCATATTTCTCAACACTTGCTTTATGAATCCTCGATTATACAATTTTGCGCAATGAAGGAGGTAACACAGTGTGCAGTGCCATCGTTCCCTAGAACATGCGACGTCATTCAGAATTTATAACATGCGTACGTGCAATTTAGCACGAAAATACTCACCCAGGACGCACCGTCAATATTTCGCTGCTTACGCCTGTTCACGTACTCTAATCGGGGGCGCTGGAAAGAGCATACCCGACTGCTACGGAATCATTGCTTCACCAATTTTTGGCACACCTGCAAACCGTTTGGGCAAAATCGATTTTATGTTTGCTACTCCCGTTTTTCGCTAACGACGGGCGATGCACGTGGCAACATTGAGAATCCTATTGCTATGTGAAAGCTAGGAAAGAAACCAAAGTGGGAATTAGATGTACATTTGAGTACTTTATCTTGCTATTATGGCCATTTCCACATTTCTTCGTTGATGGCGGCGCAATAAAGCGATCAAGTTCGAACACTGAAATTGTGACAGCCCGGAATATTTCCGAAGAAAGTGGAACACTTTATTGCAAATGACAGAGTGGCGTGGGAACTTTCAGGTTTGACGCGCTGTGCATACCTGGCCTCGGGTGTTCGGCGAGAAAAAGTTCGGGTGCCCCAAGAAAAAGAAACGAAAATGCCCGGGTCCCCTAGGAACGAAAAATGAAAAATTCAGGGTTCCCCATCTGTTTGAGGTTTCCTACCAGGGGTGGGCGGAAAATTATTTTCGGAAAACGGAAATTTTCGAATTTTTATTCGGAAAAATTCGGAAAAAGTTAAAATTGTCAATTTAAAGTAAAGATTTTTTACCGTCATTTGATAAGTCATATCATTCAACAATCACATTTCAATAAGAAATTTTCAATTTTCAGCCATGTTATTTTCGAATACGCTCTCAAAAATGTAAAAATGTATCAGATTCAGACTTATTTTAATAAATTTCGGTAAAAATATTTTCCCAAATTATCTTTCGGAAAATCAGAAAATAGAATTTTCGGAAAACGGAAAACGCTCATCCCTGTCTCCTACTGTATCGTTACCACATATTTTCGGATATTATCTTTCCCATTTTTAAATAGTCCGGGTGCCCCAATTTCGACTTCTTTTGACGTCGAAGGGTTAGCATAGTGGAAGGGTTTGAACGTTTAAGTTAATACAAATATTATTTTAAATAATGAATGATACAGTAGTGTAAAGCTTCGGATAAGACTCACAATAATAGCCCTGAACGCCAATCTTTTGAACGTTAGGACCGCGATAAACACAGAATGCCAAAAACGCGGTATATTTTTTTAGTTTAAACAGATGATAGAATGGCCTTCGGGCGTGGGGGGGGGGTATCATCCTGATCGTTTGATTATTCTTTATACAACTGCGTTGTTTGTTTTAACGTCTACTTTATCTGAAAAGTTGTAACACTTTTTTGGTTTTGGCCCTAGTCTGCGGTTTCGCTGGCGATAGCCCATTCGAACTATGCTTGTATACATCTTATTATGAATTAATATTGGCAGGACGTGATGTACATTTGACTGATCGCATTTCACTGAATGACAGGAGTGATTATGGAAGAAGAGAAGAAGAAGTTCACGATAAGAAACCAGTGAGTCATATTTTAAAATGGGGGTAGGGCTATTTACATTTACAAAGCGAAAATATGATGGATTAGTGCTTGTGACAAAGTGGAGCACACAAATGGAATTAAAACTATTTTTGAAGTGGCCCAGAATCTCTTGTGAGCAAAGTATTCTTTTCAAAATATGCCGAACCAATCCCAATCTATAACGCCGGAAATTTTAAAATAGATGGCCGACGAATTGGATAAAACCCGATTTGACGTTTTTTTTTATTATTCTGGGACACATGTCTTCTGTAGCCAGTATGAACTGTTTTGCTTTATCTCATAGTAACTTGATTGATTGTGATTGCTCTTATAAAATATATTTGCATGTTTCAGTTCATATTCTTTTATTGTGAAATGAGTTACAGATGCCGTTGATGTCAGTGGAGACTCATGCACCAGAAGGAATGGAAGAGAGAAGGGCTGATAGAATGAGAGAGGCAGCAATTGACAAGAGTAGACAGAAGAGAATGGTAAGGAGGAAGAATGATTGGAGATGAATACACAATTACAGAATGGAAATGAAGAATCATTCTCATACAATGGAGTCGCTTCTAGAAGACTCCATCAAGAAGATAAGGTATACAATACAATAATGTGTCTTATGGGAAGAGTTGTACAGCCATCCATGCCTCAACCTGAGTATCGTCTTCTGAAAAGAAGTTCTTCTGGAGAGGAACACGTCGTCCCTCGATTCACTCCCTCAACAGTAGCCAATCTGAATAGAGCTGTCGAGGAAGAAGAGGATGAAGGTCACAATCACATCTATTCATGTCCTTAATTGATCTTATTACAGAATTGTGCATGACAAAGCTGTCGAAAGCAGGCACTCGAGTAGTGAAGAGAGTGGCACCTGGAATACAAGAGAGTCAAAGGGAAATGGATGTCAATGAGGAGAAAAAGGAGACAAGAGAGAAGACTACTACAAAGTCTTCCTCTAGTTATGACAAGGGTTCTATCAAGGTATCTTCCTTCTCTCATTAATCACTGTTATTGCGTTGATGGATGAATAATGTATTGTTAAGGAGGAACGAAAGGCTCCTTCCCCACCCCCTCCTCCACCTGCAGAGAATATATGGGAAAAGAGGAAGGAAGAAAGAGCAAGTGCAGAAAGAGAAAAGTGACCTGAATAGATGTTCTCGTACAATTCATTTGATTAAGGTCTGTAAAACCACCTCGAGCACTCGAACAAACACTACAACAACACTTTCCAAGTGTTGCTGAAGCAGCGAGTATAAGAATAGACAAAGTGAGAGGATATGATGTTGTCTTCATTAATTCTCCATTCAGGAATCAAATCACAAACCAGACACTGACTTGACAAGAACTGCCATGAAAGCACGAAGAGGACATGTTGTCAATGATGTAAGGGCACTACAAGATGGAGGAGAAGAAAGGAACAATCGACCACGACCACAAAAGGGAGCAAGTCTATTAGAGAGGAATGCAGAAGGAAGAAGGGATCATCACAGGGAATACGGTATGGATGATAGAGATTAGAATGAATAGATGATCTAGATGAACGGGAACGATACGATAGAGGGACTGGTGATTGGAGAGACAGAGAATATAGAGACTATGAGAGATATGAGAGACAACCACAGAAGGAATGGAATGGAGGAGAAGAGGAAGAAGAATATAGAGGTGAGTGATGAAGGAAGAAGGGTGTGAGAAGGAGATTACTGTAGGAGGACCACGAGAATATGTCAATTCACGTGCTGGGGGAAGAGGAAGAGGAGGAATGGGAGGAAGAATGCAAAGAGGAGGAGGACAAATGCAGAGAGGAGGGAGGATTGGACAGAGAGGAGAGAGGACGGAGAGAACAAGAGACTGGAGGGAAGAAGAAGAGAAAAAGGTTGGAAGGATACTGTAGATTAGTGAATGAAGGAATGATAGGATGAACAAGAAGGATATGAAGAAGAGAGAAGAAATGAGGGTGAAGGAGAGAAGAGGAATGAGAAAATGACAGAGGAACGAAAGGAAGAGAAGAGTCAGACTCCCTCTCAACAGGTACTCAAGTGTACCATTCATCTTAAGCGTTCTCATGCATTAATAATAGAATATTATCAAAACTTAAACAGACAACAATCTACTCATATTCATGTTGACACTTGTAGGAAGATGATAATGTGGAAAGAACGAAGGAATTCCCACAGAGGACATCAATGAGAGGAAGAGGAAGGGGAAGAGGACAAGGAGAAAGAAGACAAAGGATACCAAGAGAGGAAAGGGAGAAGAATGAGAAAGGACAGGGGGATAGAAGAAGAAGAGAAGGACAGGTAAGAATGAATAAGATATGAACAAGGAATGGAATGTTTAGGGTGACAATACAAGTGATGGAGGGAATAGACACATTGAACAGAGGGGAAGACCCACTAGAGGATTGTATGCACCCAGAGGAGCAAGGAAGGGACATGAAAGAAGGGTGAGGAGAGAGAGAGAGGAGAATATGGAAGAGGGAAGGATATTGAGGAAGGAGGAAGGGGAGGAAGGGCTGCTACAGAAGAGAGAAGTGTAGAAGAAGGAAGAAAAGAAGAAGAGAATGAAGAGGGAAGAGGAGAAAGGGAAACAAGACTGAAAAGTCCTGTAGTTAGTAGTGAAGGACATGATGAATGGGAAACTGCCAGTGAAAGCAGTCAAAGAGAAGAAGGAGAAAGGTAAGAAGATATCGGATAGAGATGAGAAGGAGTTGATCTATTACAGAAAGAATAGAATTGAAGTGAAAAGACAAGAGAAAGGAGTGAATGGTGATGAAGGTAAGTGTCATATATGTCTCTTTTCTACCTCTTGATCTCTTTTCAGTTCCTCCCAGACAACGACTGCCAAAAAACGGCCAGCCCGCCAGCCGTACGTACCACGTGCACTCAGAACAAAAGAGGAAGGAGAAAAGGAAGGAAGAGGAAAGTGAAGAGGTGAGGATACTGTAAGAGTAGATGAGGGGTTACTGTACAGGAGATTGTGGATCGGCTGGCGGGATTGGATCTGGCAGATGGAAGAGTTGTTGTCATTGACAACCATCCACCCACCCATGATGGTCACGAAGGAAATGGAGACTTTGAGGAGGTACGGTAGAGGGAAGGATACTGTAATGAATGTACAATTGAAGGTACTAAGTAAGAAACAGAAGAAAGCTCGTGCTGAAGAGGAGAAAGCAAAGAAGGAAGCAGATGAGAGAAAAGCACAAAAGGAGAAGGAAAGGATTGAGAGGATGAATGCACGGAGACAACAGAGACAACAGTCGAAAGTTGTTAAGGAAGAGAAGAGGAAGACTGAGGATAAGGATGATAAAGTGAGAATAGAAAGAGAGATTTGTATTGATTGAATGATTGAGAAGGAAGATTCACTCATTACAACTGTATGGAATAGTGCTCAACCTGAAGCAAGAGCTGCATTGGAAGGAGGAGAATTGGCTATTGTTACTTGTATCACAGATGCTCCTGTTCTACCATCTCCAATTGCACGACCAAAGGTACAAAGGGAAGGAGGATGGAAGAGGAAGACATTCTCTTATAGGGAAACAAGAAGAGCTCACCTGTTGAGATATTGGGGGCATCGAAAGGAGATAGAGTGAAAGGAGAAGAATATGAGTTTATATATGATGAAGGAGCTGTTGTAGAAGAGAAAGAAGAAGTTGAAGAAGAGGATAGTGATGAGAGAGTGAGTGAATGAAGAGAAGAAAGAGAAATGAAGACTTATAGGCAACTATTGCCCCTTCTGAGACTGGAAGTGCAGCCACTACTGATGATCAACAGAAGTTGAAAGAGAATCTATCATTGTGTAAGAATCTATGGGGAAGGGAAGACACATCATCTCTTCCCGTATCAACTTCATCTAGTTCACTTCCAACTAATGTAGCAAAGGTACGTTGAGTGTTGATTAGTCATTAAAGTTGATATAATAAAGGTGAAGCCTCAGCCTCAGAATGGATGTTCATTGGGAGGGGAAGATGGAAGGAATGCTTCCCCTCGACCACCATCACGAACATCTAAACCTTCACATCATACAATGACAAATGAATGTGGAGGAGGATTGAATGTGGGAAGAAGTCATACAATGGCCCCTCGTAGTCCTGCCATTAACTGTTAGTTATCTAGTATCCATCATTTGTCATGTATTCATTTAGCTGTATTCAACCCTCTTCCCAATTATGGATTCGGAAATCTGACGACATTCCTCCACGATGCATCATTCAATGCAATAGGGACAACTCTTCCTCCTGCTTGTTCTCCTCCATCCATGCAGTATGTTTCATTGGATGCATACTCTATATGATGATTGATTCAGTTCTGGAGGTGGTCCTTCTGGTGGCTACAGTGGGGGTACTCGAGTGGGCGGAGTCCCACATTCAATGCATACACAGAGAAACAATTATGAACACAATCCACTCTTCATGCATGCCAATACGAGTGAGTTATGCAATGAAATGAATAGGAAGGAAAGGCAATCAATGCAACATAACAAATATGTTAATACAATTTCAAATTATATTATTGGTTAATACTCCCGAGTAGGTCTGAAAAACGAGAATGAACTTCATCTCCTTTTACTTTCTTAAACTAGGCCTCATTTCGCAGTGAGGCCATGATTTCCCATAAATGAGGATACTGACTTGTAGACTTCAATAATATGTTATAGGAGGATCAGGAATGGGAAATGGATGGAATGGAGGAACATTGGAGAATCTTGTTCCATCGAGTACTCCCCCTCCACCTCCTTCTATTCATTCTCATCAGGTATGAAGTATCTTATATGATATCTATTTATGAATTGTAGCCAATGATGTCCCATGAGACAATGAGTGGAATGAGACAAGGAGGTCCTTCTCCATTCTCTTGTATTCAATCTCAACAACCTCGATACAATGCTCCTCCTCCCTCACAACAAATGAATAAGAATGCATCTCATATGCCTCCACTCTATCCTACATGTCATATGATGAAGTGAGTCAATCCCCTCTCCCTTCCCTCATTCATTCATTCCCTTAAGTCTTCCTCCACCCTCATTGGGTGCTGTGGGTGATCGTTCCCGTGGTGGTCCTCCTCATTCCAATTCATTCCATCATTCTGGAGGTTCTTTCCCTACAATGCCCCCTCCTCATACAGGTTAGTCTTCCTTCTTCTATCCTTCAATTCCTTCCTATTCAGGACCTTCTCACTTCTCTGGTCCTCCTCCTCCATTCACAAGACCTCCTCCTCAAATGGGTGAATTGTGGAAGACAGGTGGAGTATCTGGTCCTCCTCCACTCAATCATCACAATAGTGGACACAATGTATTCTCTTATGGTAGGATAATGAGTGAATTGAATGATGATATTGTTATTGAGGACACAATGGAGGATCGAATGCTCCTTCTCAAATGGGAGGAATCAATAGAGGAGCAATGACAAGAATTGGTGGCAATCAATCGATGGGAGGACATTGTGAACAGATATGGATGCCACCTGGTCCAAGTTTCGTTTCCAATGGGCATCATGGAGGTGGAGGACAAAGGAAGAATCATATGGTGAGTATTCGGGGAATGAATGGATGAATAGAGTAAATTGAAGGGAGGACGACCCGAAATGTGGAATTCTCCTTCCAATATGTAAACCATTCATATTGTAGTATAATTCAATGTCAGCTAAGTCATCTTTTGTCTATAGATGTATTCTCTCGCAGCTTCTAATCATTCTCACTTTATTTTCCGTTGTCATCTTGTCATTCTTGAAGAAATGCATCCAATCGTTCTATCTTCTTTTTATTCATAATAAGTTACAAGTGAGGGTATCTGAGCTTGTTTCTCTGCTTATTTTTCGTCTTTTGTATGATTTTTCATTTACATTTGTCTTTAGTGCAAATTCCTTTTAATTTGTTTCGTTCTTTTATTGCTTTGAAGTGCGTGTCGAGTTGCTAAGATGACCCAATCAGATACTCGAATGTATTACCGTATGCCCTCTAGTATTGATCCATTTGCATGTGTTGTCTCGTGTAAATAGTGGTTCGTTCCATCACTTCTCTCATCCAGCTTTCTCTTCATTTACATTGAGCTCTATTGTCTAATGTATTCTCTTGCTATGTTCACTCCCCCTTTTGCTCTCACCACTATATATAATGGAGCTGGTTTCCCTTTACCCTGCAACTATTTCACGAAATTTCACATGTGCAGAATAATAATTTTATTATATGAACGATGAATTGTGTCAGAGTTTGTATTTGTTTACTGTCAACACATTGCAATTGAATTGAGAAATTGGTCTATTGCATCCATTCCAACAAAGACTCGATCCTCCCTTTGGGATATGGCCAATAATTGATCCCTCAATATATGGAGATACTCACTCTATCATCAATGAATACCTTTGAATTGGACGAAATGGAGCAACAGATAGAATACGATGACCATGATGAATGAGAGAGGAGGAATAAGGAAGGGGATCGTCAGCACGGCGTGTTCGTGGCAAGTTTATATTAGGGTGGTCGGAAAGTTCCTGGACTTTTTCGATTTTCTTGAAATATCTCGATGGAAACTGAGTTGTATTACTAAACAACTATTGCATAAATATAACTAGGTCCACACATGTTTATCTTGAGTGAGTGATGACGTCACTCCTTCTGGTGACGTCATGGCAGTCGATTTCCCAACACCAATTTCGACCCCCAAAAAAGATCCCATGCCATAACTTTTTTTTATGTGGTCGAATATTCGATGTTAGATATTCTAAAAATATGAAATCTTTTCCCAACAAAACAGCATTGTTAGAGCTCATGTGCTCAATCCGCTAGAAAGTTATGGTAAAAAAACCGAAAATTTTCGACTCTCTCAATTTTGAAGTCAGAGGCACCAAACTTGGCAGTAATGTAGAAGACCACAAAATAAAAA
>JACMIF010000129.1:36500-60425 GCA_014805445.1 Diplogasteroides magnus | reverse complement strand
TTCAACTTCAGGAAAAATTCTTGTTTGGGCTCAGGTCGGAATGGCGCCGAACCATGGGCTGAACTGAGGGTGTTATCGAATTTCTCTCCGAAGTTTGAAATAAAGCCATACTTTTTAAGTGGACTTGATAGCAATTTAAATGTACTTCAGTATGCCATGCTTGAAGTTTTTGTTAAATCAAGGGATTTGGCAACACAGAGACCCGAATTAAGAAGAAAGCCACTTTAATCGATTACTAAATATGTGAATTATTTGTTTTATACGAAATCAAGTGATGAAATCTTGTAGGTTAAAAATTAATTCATGTATGTGGGGTACTGTTTCAATATGTTAAACTTTGTGTGCAATAATTTCCGCTGCAGAAAAAATAACGAATCATTGTCCAAGTGCTTGTGCTGTAGGACCATCTTGACTATGCTCTCAATTCCAAATTTTCTCAAAGCTAGAGATAACGAACATGCTAAACCGGCCAGTGCAGTATATTTATGGAGCACTCTGGAATATAATATGCAGTGATCATTGATATTCAAGCACTGAGAAAAATTGCAGAACAAAACATAATTCGGTCGGGTAATTATGGCGCATCCTGTAAGTTTTGCACAAGTGCGGAATCGGTGGGAAATGGTACCTGTGATCATATACAGCTTAATTTAAGTCTATTTGACAGCATAAACCATCAAAATTATTATATTTTTCACTATAACGTCATATTTAATAATATAATACATACTAAAATCGAATATCAAGTTGAATTCTCAGCTTAGATGACAACAGGTCCCATCGATTCCGTACTTGTGCAAAACTTGCAAAAACAGCTGCATCGAGCGGGATCGAACAATTTTTCTCCCTAATTATTTCACACAGAAAACGACTCATCACTATGCCGTCAATTTATTCATGCATATCTGATAGGGTTTCTAATTCGGGAGTAGAGTGCATTCTTCTGTTGTCTGATTCAACAGGAGCGGTTGTCTATTCGTGAATGAGACAACCGCTCCTCGGGAAGCAGACAACAAACGAATGCACTCTACTCCCGAATGAGAAACCCTAATATCTGAAACCCACGAATCACGGAATCGCATGTTCCCTTTCTTATGAAGTCTGATCACATCAAAAAACCAAAGCCATCCCTGCATATCTGTTGCCAATGGTACATTGATTCGCCCTGCTCTCTTTATACTAAAGGCGTGCAATTTACAATGTTTTCTCGGTGCATTTTCCCATTTGTCGGCTACCGTATCCCTCACCTGATCCAAACTGCCAAAATAGCTCTGATCGTTTACTGGAAGCGTCGCCTGGTCCACGAGATGACGGACGGACTGAATAAACCATTTTTTCACCATTTCCTCTGAATTGTTCAAAACGCGGTGAATCGAAGCCAACAAAGCATTTGAAATATCAATCATAAAATATTAAAATGATAATGTCTGCTTTTTTCGGGATTTGAATAAATGAATAACCCATCTACCATACGGATACAAAAAAGCTAATAAAATGCGGTACATTATTCCGATCCCTACGAGCTCCTTTACAACTCTTAACGCAATGTGTGTTCTCAATTGGTGATGTTTTGGGTTTGTCCGAAGTGGTGTGATTGAGAATTCGCACGACTCACTTGGGTGAGCTTATAAACAACAGATTATTGGACTGTTTAGAAATTCAAAATATGGAAACATTTTTATTTCTTTCGTAAATCAGGTTCTGCAAGATTATAACTTTTTCAACGTAAAAATAGCACACATGCGAGACAAGCATCTGAAATAGAAATCTGCGGAAAATATTAGCAATTGAACAAGGGGAAAGATATGTAAATTAGAAGAATAGTTAGCTTGTCAGTTATGAATCCAAAAATGCACAGTAACCATGGCATGAAGGAACAAAGCAATCAATAAATCAATCGTAGTCTTACACTATTTTGGCATTACATTAGAGTGCAAAATAAGATCAAACTATAAACATTCTGAGCAACAAAGTTCACAAATTCAAATTTGCGTTCAGCGCTAAATGACATGAAAACCGCAAGGCAGTGCGTATCGGACAAATAAATAGAATTTAAAGGCTTTGGGGTCACAATCCTCTGCTAACTATATGGCTCTGCGCTCTACACCGAGAAAAGATCAGATCATGTGGGAGAAATGGTGGGGCTGCCACGCAGTGAGTTTGTTGGCACTTTGCCAAGATTGCGCGAATTCCTATCACTGTTCGGGCGACATTCCACGGTCGTAGCGTTGCTGGTTCAGCTTCGCCAGTCGAACCCTCGCTTCGACCAGTTCCTTCTCCTTGCGCAGTACGGCCTCCTTCGCGTCCATCACCTGTAGTTTGTAGTTTAGTCAATAGAAGAATGTAGTTTGCTCTTTGATCTTTGTAGTTTGATTACTCACCTGGGCGATGCCAGAGACGAGTCTCTCCGAGATGACGACATTCCTCACATCTTCAGCAACGCTCTGCCTAGCAGCAGCAACGAGTCGCTCAGTCGCTGACTTCACCGCCGCTCCAGCAGCCTGAATCAATCGATATTGGTTACTGTAGTTACCGTAGTCAGGGTTTTCCGTCCTAGAGTCACTCACCTGCAGCCGCCGATTCGCCTGGCTGTTCGTGTCAGCGCGCACGTTGCAAGCGATGAGCAGTTGCGCTGTCGAGGAGGCTACCTGTAACAAGGTTACTGTAACTGAGCCGATACAGTAATCCCCTGGTCCCGCCAAGAAAGGATACCGTAACCCACCCCCTTGGCAGCTGAGATCAGCTTCTCCTCGCTGGCCTGTCCCTGCACGAGGGAGTTGGCGGCCTCACACAACTGTTGCACTGCAGCTGCCACGTATCTAAATAACAATGTATTTATACTACCGTAACCCGACAGTATATTATTGCCACTCAAAAAGTTTTTATTTTGTATTGCCCCCGCTGTGAAGCCATGAAATACTGGCGTAAAAGTGCCCCTTCAGTAACCAAAGGCCTTCGGGAGTCAGTCTCACTTGGCAGCAGAGATGAGTCCCTCACTCCACTGGTACTCGCCGGGCGCCACGCCGTTGGTGTGAGAGTACGCACGACCTGAAAGTTTAATTAATATGATTTTTCACGAACGCACATACGAATACATTAATTTCTCATAACACCGCGACATAAAAACTGGGCGTGAAACCGAAATGTTCCGGGTTCGTTCAAGAGTCAGTTTTATGCGAGAATTATCATTAGGTATCGAGGCGTTATTGATTTTGCGCCGTAATAATGAAATAGAGGCCTCAGCCTCGAGATGATGGCGTATCAGTCCATTTCCCCTATTGTTGCGCAATTGTCCATGGCCCAATTCCCTCTGTCTGTCCTAGTTTACTCGCTTATTTACTGTAGTTACCTACTGTACTTACTGGAGCACTATGCCTTTGCCAGGTACGGTAATAGAGAGTACGGTAGTATCATGTCGTACATTTTCGATTTCCCACCTTGTGCAACCAATTCCCTCTGTGCATCACTAGCCGCCTTGACGAGTGTCTGCACTGCTGTTGTGATACTCTTGGCTGCAGACAGTATCGTCTCGTCGAACGTCATGTTGTTCTGATCCTCCAGTCGCTGCAAGGAGAGGGATACTGTATGAGGGGTACTGTACGAGACATACTGTAGGAGGGTTACTGTATGGGGGATACTGTATGAGGGAAACTGTACGAGGGTTACTGTATGAGGGATTATGTATCAGAATAGGTCAGGGTGACGGTAAACTGCTGTTTTCGACCTAGTATTAACCAGTGTCTCAACGATGGACCATGCGCAAGCGGCACAAATACAAGTCATTGTTGCATAAATCACCATGTTCAGTTTTCATAAACATTTTTTGCATGACTCGTCCAATTTTATCCAACTAAGAAGTGCACACTAATGGCACAAATACTAGTCGCCATTGTGGTATAAATCAAAATAGTTTTCCACATTTATGACCAATTCCTTGACCTGATTGAACTACCGTACCTGCTGTGTTTCCCTCGGCCTCAGCTCTGCCAACTTGACTGCAGCCGCTTCAATGGACATTGCTGCTCCGAGCAGTTCGTTCTCCGCGATGGCTGTTGCATCTTCGACATGGTCGATGGCCTGAATGGACTACCGTAATCCTCTGAATGATGTTTTATGCTTGATCCGATTGAGCTCTTAAAATCGATTCATATCTTGCCTTATCTGCTAATGGTCAGGTCAGATGACGAATTCGACCCAATTGAACTACCGTACCTCGGACCGTATGAGATCGGCACAACCAGACAGATCACGGAGCGCACGCGCCAACTGCTTGCTGGAATCCTTGAGCACTTCACCAGATCTGGAATGATTGATTCAAGATACAATTGATGGTCTCATGTTGTTGTTCAAATAACTCCTATATAGATTTCGTGTTGCATAGAAACAACGAGTTATAATAGTTCAAGTATTTAATAACCAGATTTCGCGAAGGATAATTCATGAATCAATGTCGGATTGTATAAATAAGCAATGTGCAGCATAAAATCAATGGCGACTATTCTTACAATGGCGAAGAGTCAACTCCACAGCTACGCTTCAAATATCAATGAAGCAGACTACAGTACTCTCTCCTACCGTACCTGGCATCGATTCCTCCGGTCGTCGCCGACTGCCTCAGTACACCGTGCACAGCGCGAATGAGAGATCGGACCTGCGAAGAGATATTCAATCCTACAGTATTGACCTAGTCTTAGCCAACCTAAATCAAGTTCACATACACTGCCGCACGCCCTACTCCCCTACAGTATTCCAAACCCTGAATGAGGACAAGCTACCGTACCTGCAGGGCGACTTCCCTTCCCGCGTTGATGGTCTTGAATCGGGCCTCTGCAGTATCTGTCTCGTGCGACGCCAATCGAGCCGTCTTGAGGAGTTCACTGCAAATTGATCAGTTTGTAATCAGGTTACGGTAGGTAAAAGAGCATTCCAGTTAGGATAACAGGATTACGGTACCTGACTGCAGCTCGGGCGAGATTAGCCGCGGCGATCGCTTGATCCTGATCCAGGGTCGATCCGAGCGAGGCCAACTTTGTCGCGGCTGCTGTCACTCCCTAGAAATAGGAACTTTTTTTTCAAATTTCAAGTTGATATATTTGTGCAACAGTCAGAATTTTTGAACGGTGAACTTCGTCACCTATCGGAAAGGAATCATTGGTTATTTAATAACCAATGAGTCCTTTCCGATAGGTGATGAAAGATTTTGAATGAAAAAAATAATAATAAATAAAATTAAAGTCGTTCTCATTGTGCAACTATTAGTGCTCATGCCAGAGACAGTACATCTCGCAGATCAAGAAGCAATGATGAAACATACCTGTGTGGCCCTCATCAAGTGTTCTCCAGTCACTGGTGCATCTCCCGCACCGCCCGCTCCTCCCATTGACGATGGTCCCTCTCCCGCATCCAATTCGAACTTCTACAAAAGTTAACATTACAGTAATCTTCCTCCCTTGATTCAGATCACTAGTACAGTCAGAAATCATACTGCGTTTTCTTTATGAAGACACAAGCGTGCTTGGACTGAACTACTGCTTATTTCTAAAGCTCCGGCATCTGTATCGCCTGATTCAGGATTACAGTAACCAGTAGGTACAGTACCCACAGTATTACCTGAATCCTCTGATTCAGGAATACAGTATCTTGCAGGTACAGTACTCCCGTACAGTACCTGAATCTCCTGATAGATGGCCTCCTCCGCTGCCTCGAGTGCCAGTGTGCCCTTGTGCTCTCTGTCCTCCACACTCTTCACCATCTTCAGCAGCGACATCACATTCGAGAACATTGTCTGAAAGGATTACGGTAGTTATCGTTAACTGATTGTGAGGAATTATCTTGTGTTTCGTTTGTTACAATGTCCAGAGACCAAGAATCATTTTGTATAATTGCGTACGACTAAATATTAACCGTGCATCTTACAAGTGCCGGTTCTGTAAAATATCTGCACATGTTCTGAATTTACATTATCCTCTGACTATCGTATGCTCCCTGATAGTTCCGTTACAGTATCCCCTCAATCCCCTCCCCTAAGTGACTGTATACAGTATCCCCTAGAGTATCCCCCAAATCCCATACCTTAGTGGCCGACCACAGTATCCCCTATAGTACCTCCCCCCAATTCCCTTACCTTGGTGGCCGTCTTGAGTTTGTCCATCGCCGGGTCCTTCAACGATCTTCCACTCGCGTTCTTCGTTGCGTGAATGAGCGAAGCGAGGGCCGCAGCCACGTCTCGACAGGCGTGGATCACCGATACCTGATAATTCTCAGTACTCTCATAGTTAGATTACTCTTACTAACCTAAATTGCTCTCAGGTTCAAAGTAATATAATATTAACATTTGCTGAACTGGACGCGTTGTATTCGTCATTTCCAGAACACATATTTTATAATTTACATGTGTCAGATAATCACAGTCGTCAAATATTCACTCCTCGTATCAGTCAATTTTTCAATAACTCTGGTAAATGCTTTGATTGCAAACTAGTAACGGTTACAGTACCCCACACAGTATCCCTACAATACCCCTCACCTGTCCCTCTGCATTGTGGTCGGCGGACAGCGAGAGTGCTCCCGTCTTCACCACATCAGTCAGCACAATCATTGTGCGCACCGCGTTCTGCGCCGCAACCGCGAGTTGCTCCTGAAGCGAATGATTGGATTACGGTAGGGTTTGATTTTTAGAATTTGTTGTATAAACGGAACTTACTCAAATAAGCTTGTGGATGATAGTACAGTTTTTTTATTATGTCTAGAGTAACTTGAATTGAAACAGCGCAAAATCGCTGTCAAACTACCACTTTGCTACGTTTCCCAGGCATTATGATAGATCAGATACGTTTTAGAAAATTGATTTTAGCGCCACGGAACTTATTTCGCTATAATGATCACAAATTTTTTGCATCGTAACGAGTTCAATATTATCATACACCATCACATTCGATCTGCCCTATGTCCTCATTGAAACTTATTCTCACCTGGTTGCTTGCTGCACCCGCCACGAGTGCCTTCGTGTCCTCCATGAGAGCCTTCGCCGTCTTGATCACTTCCTCACTGTAAAGCGATTACTGTAACATCCAGATACTGTATTAAAATATCTATAGCAACTTCTTTTCCATATACAGTAATCTTAATTCTTCGATGATTTCGAGCTTTGAGTAAATGCAAAGCACATGGTTTCGAAATCAATACCAATACCCCATCTATTCTTCGATCGATTTTTTCCAGTACACGCCTTTAGATTTAGGAATACATGCTACCGTAACCCTACTAGATCTACAGTAACCCTCACCGATGCGCAGTGAAGTCTCCTGGAGCCATTCCTGCTGCATGCAGACTGCCGGAGGTGGCGAAGAGGATCGTCGTGTCGAGATCTCCGATGATTCCCGATACCGTATTCGCAGCGTTGATGCAGGCCTGTGTGCCCTTCGAGCCTGAAGATTATCGTTGCATTAAATAATATTGTATTATATGTAAAAGGTTGTTTGCCACTTCCATCATTTGTCATTTCCTCATCCCCTTTAATGAATTCAATGTGGCATACATTCACCAGGTCTCGCCTATCTTCCACCAAATGCATAGCGCACGGTCTCCATATCGCTCCCAATAACCCCAGCTATTTACCCTATCCCATCATAGTACCCTACCCAAAGAAGCTACCGTATCCCACCCAGTTATCGTACCTTGATGAAGCGCAGCCAGGACCTCCCTCACTCTCTCCACCACTTCGGCCGCAGCCTCGTTCATCTCTCTGTGGGCGACAGAATCCGCGGGATGCGCGTGTCGAGTTCCGACCTAAACATTTGGATTACGATTAGAACGATTACGGTAATGATTGCAAACTGACTACAGTATCTCACAGACCAATGCAAACTATTGCAGTATCAGCATAATTAAAAGCGGGCTATTGTAAACTCAACCCCATGAAATCCGTGTGACTATCTTTCTATACAAGCTTCGTCGTGCCCGCGAGAACAATGCTGTGATCTAATGCAGCTGGTTTTGTCCATAGATTCTATTAACAAAAAATACATGGCGATTGCGGCACCGTCTCTGATAAACGACTACAGTACACCCTACCGATCGATCGATCGCAAACAAAAACTACCGTACCTTCTTGACGCAGTCAATGCACGCAGTTCCCAGTCTCTGCACTGCAACCTTCAGTCTTTGTGCGTGTTCGGGCGAAGAGAGGAGGATGGTCTGAAATGAGTGGATATTGATTGATTGCGAAATCAATATCGATTGATTGCGGTGTTGATTGATATCTGCAATGGGTGGATATTGGGGATGAATCACAAGAACCCTATGGGCATTAGCGCTGTAATAATCAAATGGGCATTTTCACTGTTATGGCGCTAATGTCTAGGCAGAAGTCGTGGTTACAAGAGCGGGGTGTTCTGTTCTCATGCGAACAAGTTTCCAACTGACAAAAGAGGATTCGTTCGTACTGGACCTTTTGCAAATATGCAACACTGTTAGCATATAAATACTACCAAATTCATAAAAGTGTTAATTACAAAGCGTGTGTTTCGGAATAAAAAAACTCATAGAGAAAAAACTAAAAACTATCGTTTCGACGGGGTGTCGGTAATTATAGGTCTTATTAAAAGTTAATTCTCCTTAATCTCCTCCCCCTCCGTTAATATCGATCATATCTATTGATTCTACAGTATCCCTATACCGTACCTGATGACTCTCCACCGACAGCTTCTTGTACGTCTCCGAGAGATGCAGCGAGCGGGGGCCGAGTTCGGAAAGCGCCGATCCGGGCAGATCGGTAGCCGTACGGCGAATCTCCTCCAGATACATCGTCATACTGTAATGAATGGAATACGGTAATCGATCGATTCGTCATCTATAATCTCCTACAAGCTACGAAGTCAGAACTACTGTATATCTAAAGACGCGCTCACAAACACAGATTACTATAATAGATTACTGTAATTCATCAGTTTTAAACTTCAAACTAGAAACAGTAATCGATAAACCACCGTACTTTGTCTGAGCATCGGCCAGATTCCTTCCACTCTCTCCCGCTCTGCCAGCCGCCGCAGCCTCGTCAGTGAGTGCGATGGATCGCGTGATCGTCTCCACCATACCGTGAGTGACTCCTGAAGGGAAGTTGGGCATACGGTAACATCGCACATTATATGCCGGCCAGAATACTAATTGTAAGTGGATGCGGTCGGATGTCATAATTCATGGTCTACTAAATGATCCCGAACATAGAACGACAGTATTGGTGTTCATCATGTTTTTAGCTCTAATAGTAGGCAGTGAACCACAATGGGCCACGTTTGTACATAGAGTAATTGTAATGTCACATATTCCAAGTATTGATTTTGTCTAGTTATGGTAGTCCAATCGCAAAATGCCTAGTATACACGTTAACGTTAAGCTTATTCTAGTTAATGTAACGTGTTGTTTTGTCTGGCTACGGTAGTTCAATCAATAACTGCTTATCGATTACCTTGTTCACTGGAGATTCTGTTCACGAATGAGTGCATATCGTGCAGTGCCTCCTTGAAGAGTGCAGATGTCTCGTGCACACGGGAGTGCGCTTCCTTCGCCTGAATCAGGGGCGGTTATTTAATTTTGAATTTTCATGACAGGGCCATTTTATTTAGCGTCAGAGCTATGTTACAGAAGCATCATAAATAGTTCAGCAGTCTCCAAAAATTTCCAGGTGTCTAATTAGCAAGGCTTATATCATTGACTGGCTATAGCAGTGATTTAAATTCCAGTCAGTGTTATGTTTCAGTTGTACCATAACTGGTTCCTAATGCAAGAAAAAGGGATAGTTCTGCATTACCGAATTCTAAAATAAACTAAAAATAGGATAAAATTCTATGGTGTGACACTGATAAAAGGTTGGCCCTGGACTAAAACTAATTCCATCCAGGTTTTTTTCAATTGTCATTACCACCACTGACATGTGCATTTCCCGCCGCTTCCCTGGCCGCCTTCATCACTTCCAGTTCCGCCTCGATAACAGTGCGCGTCTGCTCGAACAGCGCCTGCTGCGTGCGCGAGTCTCGTGTGGACTGAAACAAGGTACGGTAGCTTAATCAATCAATAAAATAGGTTCTAGATGTATAGGATAACAGTCATAGTGCCTAAAAACATGGGAAAACATAATATCGCGAGATTCATGTCTCAAAACTCTTTTTTATTAGAATAGTGTTATAGTAATCTCTCAATCAATAATTCTGAACCAACAGTAACCCTCACCTCGGCCGCATCACAGGCAGCAGCTGCCACTGTCTGCGTAATCTGCCAGTGCTCCTCCACTCTGCTCGCCAGCTCCTCTCCCTGAATCAGGGAATCAATATCGATCGAAAGACACCGTAATCCTCCCTCCTCCTACCGTAATCCTCCGACTCCTACAGTACCTTGCTGCACGCGGCAGTCGTCAGTCCGTCCACCTTCTCCGTCAGTGACTGTGTGCCGTGAATGATCTGCTGGTGGACCATCTTCTCGGAAGTGACGGTCGCCCTGATAAACAACAAAAGTTCGAAAATATCAGAAGTGGCCCAACTAAAAGGCCAAGCGAATAATAAGTATCATTGTGTGCTTAGGCATCCATATTGTAAACATATCGCGAATACCAAACATCCAATCATAAATTCCCTCTAGCCAGGACAAGTCCGATAAGCTGTCAAGATCATTTCAAGTGGATCTTAATATTCACCTTGGCTGCGTGCCAACAACGTCCATCTCTCGTCGTTCGACCGCCTGGATGAGCTGAAAGGACAGAGATCAAACTATAGTCTATAGAGATCAAAGGACATACTACAAAGATCAAAGGTCAGACTACAAAGACCAAAGATCAAAATACAAACCTGTCCTAATCTCTCAATCGTGCTCTCCAGTTCGCGCTGTCCGGGTGCTGCGTCCCTGATGGCCGCGACCAGCGATTTGATCGAATCGGAGACATCCTGAGTTATCGATATCAAACTACAAAGATCAGTCTATAAAATCGATCAAATTACAAATATACCAACGACTTGTTTTTTACATGTATAAGAAGATGAGACTGAGGTGCACCGTTTTTGAATTACAACAAAATATTACATGTGCGCCGTGATGCTCACATGCGCCAGGTTTGCATCACTCCCAAGATTCAAAATGTGATTATCACCTTCGAGTTGGCAGCGATCATCCTCCACGTGTCACCGTTGCTGGGAGCGGCAGCGAGATGGCGGGCGGTACTGGAATTTTGTCAATTGGTAATATTATTATGTTTTCATATAATAATATGCATATTTACAGCAGTAAACTATGTTTGCACACAATATTTCGGGGGTGGTTTGCAATCGGGCAAATGAGACACGCTCAAAAATTTACGCAAGAAGCGACCGTGCGCGCGTAATTTCACATGATTACTAAAAACAATAGCTGTTGATTACAGTTAAACGACAACTGCATAGAAATGCCAACACTGCGACTCCAAATCAAGAGCGCGCCATGAACAGTTGCACCAAAATGGAAAAATGGTCATCTGGGCCGTGATATTGATGATTTCACCGTCATGGCGCAAATATCATTGGCGCTCTCATCTTTCGCCCAAAGCAACACTCACGTGATCATTTCAGCAGACGCATCCAGCATGTTTCTCGTAGTCGTCAGCACGGGAATCTGTAATTCAAGGTTACGGTATTCAGAGGAAGTACGGTAGTCGATAACTCAATAAGCTTCACAGTCAACCGTATCCAATACATTGATGGATTAGTAGGATTCAAAACACAACTGTAGATTAATGTAGCAGAAAAATCAATAGCGAATCCTACAGATTGAAGGCTGCAGTACCTGTGCCTGCTTGCCCTCGTGCGAGATCTGCGCGGGTCTTGCGGCGAAATCGGGTCGCTCCACGAATGCCTGAACGATACGGTATTTGAAAATCAATCAATACCAGGTGGCTAATCACGATGTATGGAGAACTTCCTGTGTCTCAATCAATAATCCACTACAGTACCTGTAGTTGGTGGATGCTCTCGCGTAGTTCGCGTGCAGAAGTTGCCGTGCGGACGAAGGTCTCGGTGCTGCAAATATTAGGACATTTTAATAGCCACATGTAGTTCCCTTTTCCAGTGCACATTAGTTGTAATGTCATAATTTAATAGAAAAAAGGAGGATGAGAAACAGAACGGAACACTATTGCGATTTAATTGAACTGAATGAAGCATAATTGTTGCTGGCAACAAGAAAGGTGCTCACCAGGGGTTCAAAATCGGGAGTAGAGTGCATTCATCTGTTGTCTGATTCCCGAGGAGCGATTGTCTCATTCATGCACCAGACAACCGTTCCTCGTGAATCTGACAACAGACGAATGCACTCTAATTCCGACTTAGAAACCCTAGTACCCGCCTTTATGTCGCATTTTGGGATCAAGTGCATCATAGTTGTGTGTTCACTCATTCTGGTCCGTTGATTGTCTATGACGGGCCGTGGAGAAAAAACCACTAATGTGCACAGTCGAAAAAGTTGCACGTTATACCCAAAATGTGACAACCTAGCGTCCACATAAATTTTTATTTTACAATCATTGCAGAAATTGACTAACTCATTACGGAATTCAATACTCGGCGAAATAAATAAAAGATCTGAAACACAAACCTTCCGGGTCTCTGGTCGAACTCCTTGATCGTGTTGAAGAGACCAGAGGCCTTGGATGCCAATTGCGCAGCCTCGTTGATGAATTGTTTCTGAACAAAAACGACCGTTATTTCGCCTATTGCATTTCGTATACAGCATTCTTCTTCATCAGAGAGACTACGGTAATCGCTACGCTTATGTCGCTAGAGCTCTAATTAGTAGTAACCGTAACCCGGTCGTCTACCGTAACCCACCTTGATCGTGACGGAAGTCGTCCTATCGGACGCGTCCCTGCACAGCGACGCCATGAGCGATGCGTGACGGGCGACGTCGTTGAGGTCCTGAAGCGAGATCTACCGTAATATTTCCAATGTTCAAACCCGCAACTTTCCTCCCACTCTATTGCTATAATAGCTATCTCATCGCGCGCAAGCTAGTTTGTCCCACAATAGTTGCTCAAAACACAACAATTGCAAATTATTACAAAAACCATTTTTGGCACTTAAATCGCAATTCGTACTCCTACCACGACAACTACCGTAACCCTCCTCCCTCTCCTCTCACCTCTAGTACGGCCTTCTGGTCTCCGGTGTTCCTCTCGATCCTCTCGCATGCTTGCGTCACGAGAACTGCGGATCTGTGCAGTCTCGGCCCATCGACCAGCGCGGCCACTCCTCTGAAACAGGCATCTCACTCCCACCACGACTTCTACAGTAACCCAGCCAATCAATAATTTTGAAATCGGCATTTTTTGTGCTATTTCAAAGGCAATCAATGTCGTATTTAGCCTCATAGCACTCTTTGTAGTTTGTACTTTGATCCTTGTAGTTTGTAATTTGCACTCACCGAACAGACTTGGGATGCGCAACTCCAACGAGGTACGCAGACTGTGCGGCAGCCTCCGCCAACGAGCACACGGCATCGGCCGATTGCCTGAAACCATTCAATCAATATCAATCAATAAAAAAATCGATATACTGTCTATAGCAGTGCATCTCTACATTTATCTCCTATTATACAGTACCCTCTTTCAATCAATACAGTACCCCTCCTCTCTCACCTGACACTGTGGCAGAATGCCGTAGTCTCCGTCTGTCCCCCCCTCTCCATTTGCTTCGCGTTCTTCGCAATGCCCGTCATGGCCTCTCCCAGTCGCCGCGAGTGCTCCGTCACCTGGTGAGGAATAGGATTCGTCGACTACCGTAATCCTATCATAGCCTACGGCCGCTATTAGTAAGGCGATTCGTTATATTACTCTATCTTAGGACAAATTTTTCCTATCTATTTCACAGAGATGGCAGCACTATGCCATCAATTCATTTCCGCTTATTTGATACCCACGAAACACGGAAGAGCATGTTCCTTCCGTTGTCATACCCCCAAAGTTCGCGGTGCCATTTCAAATTCGTCGGCTACCATAACCCTCACCTGATCCAGACTGCCAAAGTAGCTCTGATCGTTGACGGGAAGCGTCGCCTGGTCCACGAGATGGCGGACGGACTGAATAAACATTTTTTCACCATTTCCTCTGAATTGTTCAAAACCCGGTGAATCGAAGCCAACAAAGCATTTGAAATATCAATCAGAAATTTTAAGGTGATAATGCACTGCATTTATCGGGATTTGAAAAAATGAATAACCCATCTAGCAAACAGTTACAAGCTGTGAGTACATCAATACGACCCCACTCTATTACCGTACCTGAATCTGTCTGAGTGCTTGGTCGCACTCTCCCTCCCACGGCTTCTGCACATCCACCACTCGGTCCACGATGACGTTGACTGCAATTACCGTAATCCACACAACGCTACCCAATGGGATTCAGAGTTACACTCTGCGAGTACACGAAAACGACACCCTTCAATGCTACAGTACCTGTCTCGGTAAGCTGGCGCGTGCTGGTGGTCAGAGTCTGCACATGGGCAGCATCCGGCCGAGCGTCGGACACGACGAGTAATGCACGATTGAGCACGTCCACAGCCTGAACATCTCACTACCGTAACCCAACAAAAGTTAAACCGTGCGAGTACACCAATACGGCGTCTTGAATACCGTACCTGTTCTCTCGCAGCTTCCAAGAACTCAAAACTTTCCACTCTCGTCTGCTGATCTCTGTAAGATGAATAGTATTCATTGAATACCTAAAGTATCTAGCTCAAAGTACAGTAACCCTGCTCCAGTTACATCTTGGAAGTACACCAATACGGACCCTCCGTACCTGACAGCGGGCAGGGCGGCCATGACCGAAGTGTGGAAGTCCGTGTACGACTGCACGAAGACGTTGACGGACTCCTGGTGCTGAGGAGCGCGGACGGCGACCACCTGAAGGGGTTACAGTATGAAGTGTCATAATACAGGATAGGGTAAGAAAGATCTCAAAACGACAATCTTTTTATGCAGCTACTATATTTATTATTCGAAAATGTGCTTATTTTTGAGCTTTTTGTAGAGCAGGCACATTCGTGCATCAATGGTTAACTAAAGTCATAAATTGTTTGGTAAAGCAATTTCATTTTCTCACCGATGCTAAATCAAAAACAGCACGAAAAATATCTACCGTACCAGATCAGAAGTTGCTCCAACGAGTCTTCCGGCAGCACGGGTCACGTCAGGCTCACGCACTGCGGTGGAAGTGGTGATGGTTCTGGAAAAATGGTCTTAGTCCTCAATTCAATTTTATAGTCATTGTTATGACACTACTGTTTCGTTAAAGATATATCGTCATACCACTCCGTCATCAACGTTCTCATTTAATTGAAACTTTCCTCACTTATTGGCATTACCTACTACTTTCGAAGAATATTCATTGTGAGATTCTACTTAAATTTCGAAAAAAATACTGTGATAATGAGGAATAATTAGAAAGTTGCTATATAAACTGTTAAATTCCAACCTGATCAGCTCGATGGCCTTGTCGATGTGGGCGTGTTGAGGAATGCACGCGACGCACTGTCGAAGCGATGTGGACACCTTAATTACAGTAATCTTACGGTACACAGTATATTGATTCGCTAACATCTTCCTAAATAATATATCAATCATTTCTTCCCTGCTTGGAAGTTCAACAGGCCCACAAACCCCTGATACCGTAGCCCTCCTACAGTACCTGCTTGGCAGCATCAGCCAGTTGTGCAGCGTCCGCGTCCTCTCTCACCCTATCGAACACTCCACCCGAGTTGTGAACAACGTCGCGTGCGGATACGATGAAGCTGAATTAGTGCAATATATTATAATATATTTATTCGTGTTCAGTTATAAACATGAAACAGTGATCTGGACATTTTTAATGAAACCATGGCAATGTTTGTCTGGTCGGTGAATTTACGCTGCACGTGTGCAATTAATATGGGCGGAAGTTCAAGAAATGATGACCTCTTGAGAAAAAGTTGAAACAAAAATAAAAATCGTCACCTGTCTAGGTGCACATCCTTTCTCGTCGCGCACACGCTTCTTGACGCGGAGGTGAACGTACGGAGTGCCTGAATGGGAAACCGTAATCTACCGTACTCTTCAGATTAAGGAAAACTCATGCCGTGATTCAGCAGCATAAACGACATACTGTAACCCGAATTACCGTACCTGGGCGGCTTCCACAGCCGATGCTCCAATGTGCTGGTTGTCGTGAGTGACGGAGGCGGAGACGAGTTGGGCGAGTGTCGATCCCACCTGAAATATGTTTCAGCTCAGTAATATAGCCACGCTGATTCATTAGTTCGTAATCAGCTTGCACAAGATCCCAGGACAAGCCTATAAAACCCACCATCTCGATTAATCTTATCTCCAGAATCTACCATACCCTCTTGATGCGTGGTGTCCTACAGATCTACCGTACCCCTCTGTACCTACAGTACCCTATCCATCTACCGTATCCTTCCGCAGTACCTGTCTGGCCGCTCCCATGAGTGCACTCGTTGCTGTTTGTGTCGTCTCTTGTGCATGGAGTGGATGCAGTGTGCCAGACTTGACTTGCTTCTGCACTTGCAACAGTTCGGAGTCCAATTCCTGCAATTCACACATTTCCATCACACCTCGAATTCATGATCTACGGAGTCGATTTACCCTAATACCAGATTTCAGCCAATTCGGAGATCAAAAATTGAGATCTTGTGCAAACGACTGGTCCACTCTTACAGAAAATCTCTATTATACCGCTAGTGTAAGTGAATCAACTATCAGGTTTTGGAAACAATTCATTATCTGGAATTGCTAATGCAACGCCACTGAAACGATTATATTCTAGGGTGTCGCAAACCGGTCCTGGGACTCCCGGCTAAGAAGAATGAGACCGCGCCGCTCCCGGGAGCAAGAGGAAAATGATGGGACTCCCACGTTAAATGGGACTCCCACGATAAATGGGAATCCCATATATCATGAATCATTTTATGTACTGTTGATGCGTTTTACTGATTTCAATCACAATGTAATAGCATCGACGTTGAAAACCCCCTGCTACATGGATGACCAAGAAATCACTCAAAAGCTTGGCAAAGTTAATCTATCAGAAACTTTTGTTCTTGACTATGTCAACCACGTAAAGTTCTGCGTAACACCCCTGCTTATCAGAAAATGAATTTGAGTACCAAGAAAAATCGTCCGATTGCGGAATCAAAACTTTAACTTTGTCTTAGGTTGCCGAATCGTTTGAAAGTATATTGAACCGGCAACCTCTTGACGAGATAAAGCTTTTTGTTGTTGGTACTTTCTCTTCAAAATCAAAACGAACAAAGATAGAAGTATTGATAATAAGAGCCAGATCTTATTATTCATGTAAACGGAACTGATATAGCTGGTACACATGGCGATTTTTGGTCGTGTTATGCGCTAAACAACGGAAAAATTCTTATATAGAAATCCTGAAGCATATTTGAACACACTGTGAAAAGCATGAATACGTGCTATCTTTGGATGCGGTTTGATGTAGACTAATTAAAATTTAGTTTTAAGGATGTTTTTGACTCATTTGAGCGACGATAAACTGAAATATCAAAAAAATCATAAAAATGAAGAAAATTTCATATATGTTTCAATGCGTCCTTAAAAACTTGGGCATACCAGTTCAGTTTACATGAATAATATGCAAAGTTAAATGGGATTCCCATTTAACGTGGGAGTCCCACCATTTTCTCTTGCTCCCGTCTTTGCACGAATAACGATATCCTTCAATCAAAACGACTTGCGCATCCTATCTCTTTGAGCTCCAGCCGTAACGCGTGTACTTATTCTTAGCGGTCTCAATTACGAAATTCAATTTTCTAATACCTTGATCAGTTCCTCTGAGTACACGAGTTGCTGGGAGAAGTTGAGCTGCTGAGCGTGATTGAGTGCCACTCGCAGGTCAGACACCGACTCGGACAGCTGCTGCGACGACTGCTGCAGGTTTGCCGCCATGTGCTGCAAAGGGTTCAGACTACAGGAATCAAAGATCAAACTACAAACTTTAATATGTCTTTTGAAAAAAGCGATTTATTATTTATATTAAATGCTCATAACCAAGACAGTCACATTGAAACCCCACACAAACCATAGCAATTCAATCGTGACTGCGACTTACAATCACCGGGTTCGTATCTTCGTAAGCAGAATAATGACATTGTGCGAATTACGAAATCGCCTATATAACCGCTCTTTCCTGGGCGTTCGCCTCATCAGCTGAGAGGCAACTGCGCGGGAGCGAAAAGCGGTGATCGATAATTGACTGATCAGCTACCGTAATATCCTACCTGATCGGGTACATGCACAACGACCGTTCGCGCGACGTCCACGAGTCGGGTGGCGGGCTCAATGACCTGAAATGTTACCGAGATCAAACTACAAAAACCAAAGATCAAACTACAAAGTTCAGACATCAAACTACACTCACGGCGTGCGAGTCTCTGATCAGTCTGCTCTGCGCGCGGAATTTGTCCGAGGCGGTCTGCGCGTTCTGGCTCTCGCGGATAGACGAGATCAATCTGAAGACCAGAGATCAAAGATCAAACTACAACGATCAGGAGATCAAACTACAAGCTACAACGCTCTCCCCTCACCTTGGCATGGTCTCGCCGGTCTGTGAGCTCTCGAGGATCAGTGATTCGACGACGATTTGTTGGTCGATCGTTTGCTGAAGCGAAGTTTTCTGATTTGCTTTTTCGTTTTTTTGACAACCTCCTAACACTCCCATGCAGTGTAAGATTGCTCTCTCTCTCTCTCTCTGCATCTCTTATATATCATGTTAGTGAATCTTTTTTAAATTCTATGTTAGATACAGCCGCTGCAAGCGCCCCGGCCGTGCAATATATTATTTGCTCACTATAGCAAGTCCTGGAATCCTGAAAGTTAATTAATATTTTTTTCGAATTTTGAAATTTCGCGCGGCCGGAGTCCCGCAGCGCGCGAGAGCCACACCATCGGAGAAGAGCCACACACGTGGTAGTGAGAAATGGAAATGAAATGCAAAAAGCCAAGATCAACAAGGTTGTAGTTTGTTGTGTGGACTACAATACATTGTAGCCTGTAGCGTTCAGTGAATTCTGCAGTGCAGTTAGGCAAAGGAAACGGGAAATCGTCCACGGAACGGGGTTGGTTGTAATGGGAACATGAAAGAAAAGCATTACACTGCAGGTTGTATAAGAAAGCGCCCGCAACTTACATTTGTTTAATCAGCTTGCACCGGGTGAAAGACAACTGCGCCAAGTACATTTGCGCCGTAAACGTGAAATGAAGTTCTGCTCTGTCATAATGACAACAACGATGGCATATCTGTGTATTTCACCATTACGGCGCAAATGTCCATTTCGCTCTTCTCCTAGCACCAGTTCTCTTATCCATTTCATTAGTTCTTCCCTTTGATGTTGTAGTTCAGCCGAGGTATCCCAATGTTCCCCCGTAGTGTACTATTAACGTTTCATGGGTAGCGAGTACATGGTTCATTTCCAATGCATACAAACTGCCAAGTGGTGACGATTATCGGGAAGGGAGTATGGGGCCAAACGACACGATAGCCATGGACATTTGCTCCATATTGGTGACATAGAGTTAAACGCCGTCAGATTGCAGAGAATGATGGCGCATCTGCCCATTTCATCATTATCGCGCAAATGCCCATGGCGCTCTTATCTTTCATACCTCTACGTAATCGTTGGAAGGGACTCGGAGGGATTGAACCGGTTCCAGAGACTGTGCTTCGGTTTCAAGCCCAAGTTTTCGTCAGAGAGGGGGAATCTCTTGTCTAGTCAAGTGGAGGGCCACCTTGCAAAAGTCCAATAAGCCTATTTTCTGTCTCCAATTCAATGTACGGTTCAGTCCCTCGAATCCCCATTCCATTAATGAATTAGAATTACATAATGCAAAAATAATCGTATTTGACTATCCCTACCAAGATTTTGAAAATTTGACATAAATCGGAAATATCAAGAGTTGCGCAGCTAGAATGAGTGCAGAATATCTACAGAAAATGGTTTTGTGACACACGGGTTTCGGCAAAAGACACTAAATCACATGAAAATGTGGCTAATAATAATGCGAAACGTTCGGTCGTTGTTCGTATATATTCAGTTTCATAAAATATGGATTATTTTGGGCAGTGTCAGGAGTATAAAAATCGCAATGCGATATGTATGTGGACTTTCATAATGGATCGATTGGCTACAGTAATCGGGTGGCATTCGTGGTGGGAATCCATTCAACCCCTCTTGATGGGTACAGTATACACTGTGTGTTCTTCATCGATCAGCAGTTGTTCCACTTCCTCCTTCCGCTCCCGCTGCGTCTGCTCCAGTCTCGGTTTCTTGGGGGCTCCGTCGTCTTGCCCGACGACTTGCTTTACCATAACCATGTGTTCACCCTCGCGGGCTTGATCCGCGGTGCTCCTGGTGATGACGGGCGGGGGAGCCGGGTGGGTCATGACGTTCCTGATCACGTCCCTCACTCCTGTCTCGTCCTTCGTGGCCGTCGTTGTCTGTCGGACAATGCCGTCCGGTCCCACGCTCAGGTTACGGTACACGGCGCCTCCTCGGCTCTCGACCTCGCCAATGTCAGCCTGTCTCGTCTCCGAGATGGACGTGGTGGTGACGATGTCTCCGCGCGGCGTCATGGTCCTCTCGACGCGCGTCTCCCGAGTGGGCGGGATTACGGGTGGCGGGCGCGCTCGCTCGATCCTCACCATCATCTCCCGGTTCTCCTTCTCCTCGTCCACGACGCGTCTACGGTGCGCGGGCGGCGGAGGCGGCACTGGCTCCTGCAGCGACTACTCGGTTACGGTAGCCATTCACCCGGCCCAATAAGCAAGCAATAATAAGGCAGCGCAAGCATAGTATGTGTGTGTGTGGCTGGGGGAAAAGCAAGCAAATGAGCTGGTGCATTGGTTGATGTGCAGGAAATTTCTGTGTTTTTGCGTGTGTGTGTGCTCTCCTCCTCTGGTGTTGCTCTCTCTATAAGTAGGGTGGGCGCGTCGCGGTTGCGATGCGGTCGGAGCGCGCGGCGCGTACCTTGCACGCGGATGCGGCCGCGATCGTCTGCGTCGCGTTGTACGCGACCTGCTTGGCCGCCTGCTCCAATTCGTGCATTGTTCTGAAAGAGATCACACAAATATCCGAAATTCCAAAAATGTGGCAAATACAAAAAAATATCTACAACAATAACAAGAAGCGAATACAAATCATCAGACGCTCTACTTTTTGACAAACAAAAACAAAACGGTACTGAATTTCAAGTACAACAATGGCTAGAACACAATCAACATCAATAGTGTCCTTACTGTATTACTGTATGTGACTTGTGTACTATATCTAAATCCTACAGTAAGTGAATGGCTACTGTAGGTCTCCAGATACCGTACCTCTGTGCCTGGTGGTCGCTGGTCGCTTCTGTGGTTACTGTAGTCAGTCTCTCTGCAGCAGTGCGCATGGCCATCTGCGGTTCGGTAGCGCCGGGACGTGTCTCGCATTCCTGGAATGGAAGAATATATTTACATGATTCGTATTGTACTTATTAATTTATACAGTAATGCATTCATTAGTTCATAAGGCATTGCACTAATACAAGAAGAAAACAAATCAACTGGAACGTCGTTCACTGTACATTATCATAACGTGCAGCATTAATGCACCAGGGTCCTATTATTACCCGCTTTTGATTCCCATAACATTCTTGTGGTAGCCCCGTGTTCCAATTGACCTAATTCAATTCGAGTACTGTACCTATAGAAACATTACACCTAGACGAACACGAAAGACTGTATGTTTAATAATAAGCTACAGTATACCTTTGTGGCGTCGATCATATTGCTGGTTGCATCGGCCACTCTCTTCGCAGCCTCCAGTAGTCGTGCACGGTTCTCCGGTCTCTGGTCCGCCTCGCGTTCGAACTCCTCCATGAGAATCTGCGAGTGGCGAATGACCTGGAATGGATAAGATATTGTTAAGTAACCTTATCACGTCTTGTTACCGTATCCTTTTGAACGGAACAGAGTTAAGAGACCATATTACTAACCCGTGAATTCAGAACTACCGTACCTTCTCTCCGTGTCGGACCAGTTCCTGGCTCGGGCCCTGGTGTGTGATGAGCTGGTTCGATGACCGCAGCAGGCGCTCGTACTCGTCGGTCGAGTGCGTCTCCTGAAGGGAAATATTGGGGGTACTGTAACCGAAATATGAAGTGAGAATTCGCACGACTCACTTGGGTGAGCTTGGGATTGGTGCGGATGTGTCCGAGCAGGCCGTCGAGCGATGTGGTGACTTGTCTGAAATTATATTAGTATCATATTTTGTTCGTTCATCGTAAGCTACCACGAGAAGATCAGTCAAGTATGACTGTAGTCTAAATAATAAGTGTGTGCAACTCAAATGTTGCAGGTTTCGTGTCAACGATATTTTTATAAGCAACAAAAATTCTTCTGGCACAATAGTCTCCGTTATACTGTTATTTCCGGTGCAATACATGGGTATTTGCGCAAAAATTGTGAAATGGACAACTGGACGGTCTGCACATGGCAAAAGTGTCTATTTCACCATTACTGCGCTAACGCCCGTCTACACTGCCATTCTCCTAGCCATTCCCTGTCTATCTCGCCATAATATTGTACCTGGCGGCCTCATGGATGTCGGTGAGGTTCCTTCTAGCCTGATCGATATTCGAGTCATGCTGGCACGCACCCTGTGCATCGACGAGCAGCTGCTCCACGGTACGGGCGACCTGGAATATACGGCATTGATTGCTGCATTGATTTTGAGTATTGGTTCTTCGAAGACAATAGTATTGACGATTAGTGCACCATATATTCGTGTTAACCAAGATCAGCGTTTCCCGCTCATCAACTAGGCAATTTCGTGTCTTCTCTTGGGCATTTATATCGTGCAGCACTTACTAATCGATGGCTCACTGCTAACCATGAATGAAATTTTAGTACCAGTACTATTGCCTTCACGGGGTTATACATAAATGCCACTGCTAATGTCCTAGGTGTCGTCTCGTTTCTCAGTATACTAATCATTGCGTATCCATCTTGCAACCTTTTCCTTGTCGACTCAGACATCTATTATTCGCCTATTCAGTCCATAATGATTAGGGTGTTCCATATATTTTAAAGGTATTTTGAATTATTTTCGTATCTTCTTTCACAAGCAATGGTTCCATTTCAAAATCCTACATATGTTTGTACCCACCGAAGTTACTTTGCTGGACATGTCAGATTAAACCTGAGGTATGGATTGGCCGACTATGGTAAATTTGATTAGGAGTCATTTTTGGAGTGATTTTTGGGAATTAATTCTTCTGGTCAGGAATGATATTAGAATTTCATATAATTTTAATGGAGATAGCTGAGAACATGAGCATTACAACTAACTTTCATTTGAGGTTTAAAATTGTTATCAAAAAATATGAAAGGAAAAATAACAAATCTGATTAATTTGAAATTTCTTATGTTTTGCAAGTCGTAGTTTCAAGGCCGATGCCCATCAGTACCTCTAGCCTGCCCAAAATAATTGTACTATATAGTACTCACAAAACCACAAATAGGGATATTCAGAGCGCAAGCCTTGTTTGACATATTGGTCTAAAAGCATTTTGAGGGGATATTCTTCCCTAAGGTAACGTTGCCGGATGGACTCAACTGCTCTCTCCGTTTTTCTGTAAACAAGGCGCAAGCATACCAAGAAAGAAAAATAGCTTTAGAATCCTAAAGATGTACTCTGTCGTTCTAAGGCAGAAAGGGAATAATTACTTCACTGGATGTGAAATGGCAACGGTTTGAATGCCATCGATGAAAATGCAAAGGCAATTTCTATCGAATTTTCCTGGGCTACTATTCAAACTATGAGGGAAGTGAAACGTGACAGGATGTGTCCCGTACAAAGC
>JACMIF010000129.1:11238-36400 GCA_014805445.1 Diplogasteroides magnus | reverse complement strand
CCCCCCCCAATCACACGCCCCCCGCCCCACGCCCCCCCCCCCCCCCCCCCCCCTCCCCGCCCCCCAATTACCCCCCCCCCGGCGGGCGCGGCTCGTCCTCAGAATATCAGTTAAGTTTACATGAATAATAAATAAGAATATGTGTAATGCCCCCTTAGCCCCCTGTGCCCTTTCTCATTAGCCGCTCATCTCCTAGTCATTGTGCACTTTGCCCATACACGGTGCAGTGCACTTTTCCCGTTGTCTTTCCTCTCGTAGTAGACACTCATTGTCTCGGGAGCGCTCTCCATCATCAGAAATGCATGGGGGCCGCTGCCTACGAGGAGCAGGACAGAGGCCCTCTGCTAGCGAGAAACGTCAGCCGACCACAGGGCCAGACCGACTGTTGCCTGGGAATGCATTGGAGGCAAGGAGGAAGTGAATATCGGAGTTACAGTGAAGAATAGGATGAGAGAGCGCCATGGATATTAGCGCCGTCATGGTGAAATGGACATTTGTCAGCATTCTCTCCGCACATCTGTCCATTTCACCGTTATGGCGCAAATGTCCATAGCGCTTTCTCTTTGACCGATAGAATGCCAACCAATCGGCCCTCGAAAATTATGCGCCTTTTAGAATGAAACTCCGCTTCGAATCCACCGGGTTTGTATTATTGTGGTAAACGGAGTTGAAAGTCAGCCTCTATATGTTGACAGTGAAACATAATCAAAATCATGGCTAATGAAATGATGAAATGACGAAATAGTACGCAAATTTGAGAGTGCACAGTCGTCAGACAGATGGAGTGTGTGTACCCGGTATATCAAGTTCGTTTTCCACAATAATATACCGGTAGAACGTGCATTTCTCCTTCGTCTAACTTCCGCGGCGCGGTTGTCTCTAGGTTCGATAGACAGCCGATTTGAGTTGATTAGACAAACCGTAGTATTGCCAGCTTCCATTACGTTCAGTGTCAGACAATTTAAGGTTGACATCTCATAACCGGACTCATTCACGGTTCCATTCCCACTATCTTGACGGGAGCATATATGGGCAGGAATCGTGACAAGCATTTCAATGCATAGTGCCTCCCACACAAATTAGGATTCATTGGCAGAGTGACTAATATAAAATTTGTTCATTAAAAATCGACAGTAAAAATTGAAAATTTCCACTCTGCAGAGTGACTCCCATTACATTTCCAGAGTGACTTAGTCATTATTCACGATCCTGCCCATGTATGAACCGGACGTATTCACGGTCCATTCCCACTATCTTGTCGAGGAGATAGCTCACACATAGCTCATTCACCATGTTCAGACTTGGAATGGACAAGGCACCGTTAAGTAACCCTATCATTCTTGTTAAGACACATGTCAGGACTACCGTATCTTCCACTGTCCCATTCCCCACTATCTTGACCGGGAGATAGCTCATCCCTCCCCTATTCTCGGACCATCTGTCGATGTGCTATGGCCTGTGTCTTATCCGCATGCCCTTTTGACCTCCCTGCTTGATCTAATCTTGATGTAGGGATGGATCAAGCCCCCTCCCCCTTTCATCCCTTACAGATGGCACAAACATCTCATATCCCATTTTCCAACACACAGGAAACATTCACCACAGTCAAGTCACAGATTTTCATTACCAAACTTCCTAAAAAGGTCCTATTTACTATATTTTCCCCCGTGAATTATGCAGCGGTGGGTGAACGGGGTTCAAAATCGGTAAATTTATTGTCATTCCGCTCCTCAGCGCGGTGGTCTCACCCCTTAATGGACAACCGCACTGTGGAGAATAATGACGACAAATTTACCGAATTTGAATCCCTGGTTAGTGACTGGGGGGGGGGAGGTTGGAGCAGCAGCGGTTGTGTGTGGAGGTGGCTCATTATATGAACATTGACTCAATGGACACCTGTGCTCGTTCCCCATATATACAATTGACTCGAGGTCACTGCTCTCCCTTGTGTCAGTGAGACTCGGTCATTGTGCGGACAGGAGAGGATTGCTAATTCTTGGTCGCCTCCTCTACCATTTCCTTGTACCCAGCACCTGCTTTTCCGTGCTGAACCCAGCCCTGTCTGTATAGGGCACTCATTTGCTCGAGGTAGGTACGTGGTACCGTTCACCTCCGACCCATTGACGGGGGCCTTATGGTATAAGGAGAGGGGGGCAGATTGAAGCCCTTTGCGGAGATCGCGGACTGAAAGGCTCCCCGTAGGCCACCTGTTCTACCGTATGTATGCCACAATGGGTGAGAGGGGCTTCGATCTCCTGACCCTTGTTAGCCTCCCTCCCCAAATACTTATCTTCACAAGCCGGGGGTGGTTGGGGTACACTGGAGGACAGCCAGGATTAATCACCGGATGACCTGCTAAATGGCCGGGTCTGTCCCTATAACAACAGAAGTGCCACAATGGACCGCACACACTCACAATGACACATCACTAATGATCGAGAGCGACAACTGTTCGGAAAGGGGGGGGAACAAGTGGGCCCTTGGGTAGTACGGTAGTGTGAGGGCTTTTCCGCCGTTTGTTAATCGTCCATATGATCGTTGACAGTTTGATTACTTTGCGGCTTATGTTTCACAGATGGAATATCATCAGATATGTAGTAGTCTTGAAACATATCCCATTAAATAGTCAAACTGCCAACCATAGTCCATGTGCCTAAAGATACCGTACCTCCTTGGCGGCGCTGGTCAGCTGCTGCTGGCAGGCGTCGCTGTCGATGGTCGGTGCTACGACACGTGTACACGCGACCAGTTGTGATGTAGCGAAGGCAGTCTTCGTGGCCGACTGAAAAATTATGAATAAAAAGTTTTAGGAAATCCATCGTAAAGCCAAAAACGAGCTAAATACCTCCCACACCAAAGTTTCACAATCATTGCAACTCATTATTACACAAAGTGTGATCTTTGCAAGAAGCGTCAGGTCACTCGTGTGTAATCGGGTGACAGACATCAGCGCCATGGACCCTTGCGCCATACACCGTCGTAAATGTCCCCTAGGGTTGGCAGTTTGTATGCGAGATCAATTATCTTTCACGGAAGCCATATAACCTTGATATATAGGATCACTGAAGCATAACTGGTCTCGCATACTAACTGCCAACCCTAGTGTCCATTTCACCAGTGCGGCGCAAATGTCCATGGCGCTCTTGTTTTTGCCCGGAAATTCGTGTGCAATAATAAGCGGTCTCTGTCACCTGAATGACCCTTTCCGTGTGCTCGGGCTCCTCGCACGCCGCCGAGATCGTCTTCGCGCTGAAAACATGTTCATAATAGAGTTTTGGAAATGGCAGTAAAGTGCATTTCTCATTCGTCTAATTTCCGCGGAGCGGTTGTCTCTACATTCCATGACTAACCGCCCGAGTTATTATTCAGACGAATGAAAGATACCCTTAATATTGTTTTAGCTCCCCTGACCCCCCCCCCATGTCTCTCTCTCATTTTTCATCCTCCGCGCTCTTCCATATGCCCCCACTTAGTCATTCCACTTAACGATTCACACGCTCGATCATCGCCCTGTTTCGTCTGCTCCTGCATAATTGACCGAGTGGCGTTCGGTCATAAATCTCCCCCTGCTCCTCCTCCTCCTGTACTGTTTCATCCACCCCTGGGGCGACTTCCTGGCGGTTCGACTGCTCATTCGCCCAAACTAATTGCATATTCTTGCGGCAGAGCGATGGGGGCATCGCTTTGCGTGAAGAAGAAGCTGTCGAATGAGAAGAAGAAGTCTTAGGGTCGTTTGGCCATTCCCCCACTAAAAATGCCCCTCTTACGAGCGAGCGTCTGCGCGTTCTAATGGGGAAGGAAACGTGGCGTGTGTTTCGACTGCAAATGGCCTCTTTTTGAGACTGAGGGGTAGCAGGGCAGGATGGAAGGCATCATAACACGGACAGTTCTCGGCTGCAGCAGAGGCCTTCAGGGTTTCTAAATAGGTAGTCAGATGCATTTATGATTCTTCCATGCTCCGCGGAGCGTTTGTTTCAACGAGCGTTAGACAACCGCTCGCCGGAAGAATCAGAAATGAATTTGACCACCGATTTAGAAACCCCTAGTAGCCTTGTCAGAGCAGCAGTGCGACGACTCTTCGGGGCAACAATCCAATTGTGTGTGGCCTCGTCGGCTGACTTCGGGCGACGGGACCGCCTAACTCGAGTTTGGCCAAATTGGCACGCGCCATTTGAGGCGCGCGCAAATCAGTGCACATAAATGCTCTGGGGGCCAATTTGCATCCAGCGACGGAATTCAATCAGCTCATTATTATCCATCGGACTGCGTGAATCGCATAATTATACAGGCGTCTTGAAGCTGTGATATCAATTCAACAGAACATGCATGATGTGTCGAATTGCCAGGCACGACGGTCCGATGGAATGTGTGATTACGGCTCACTCTCTGCTCTTCCTGTTGTGCTGTCTATCTCTCTCTGTCTGACTCTCGGTCCAATGTGTCATCAGCTGCCCTCTCGACTCCTCGTCAAAAAGGACACATATCAGCAAGGGCAAGCACACATCATCCACAAAAACCACTTTCTTCGTCGGCGCTGCTTAAGCGTCGTCATCCCTTCACATCTGTTGTATCTTCTTGCTTATGGTCGTTATTAGAACGAACGAAGGCATCTTTCGACAGATGTGCGACGGGGGAATCGTACACCCTCATGTAAAGTGCTGCCTTCAAGAGACAGGCTAATCAGCCTTCTGTCACTCTGAATCCAAGACTCAGTGGTGGTTGGGGTGTGGGTGCCATTTGAGCCCTCAGAGTCAGTCCCCCCCCCCTCGGCCCCTGTGTGCCTCCCCTCCTGCCCAACCAATTGCCATCTGCCGCGTGGTGTGTGCGCCTCATCACGGCCTCCGAGGCTTCTCTTCTTCTCCTCCTCTCCTATTCTCCCCCTTCTTCCCTGTTCCCTTGAAGCCAATTCGGGCAAAGGTCCTCTAGCATGACTCTATAGCAGTCAAGTCAAACACACACACTCAAATAATGGAGAAGAAGAAAGGGGGCCCAGGTCGTAGTACTAGCTGTACTGCAGGAGGAGGGAACGAGACCCCTGGGGGTATATATTGCTTCCGGCCAATGGGAGGAGGGCTGGACAATCAGGGGAGGAAGTCGGTCCTCGGGTGGCGGCGGTGGCGTGTTTATGTGTAGAATGCGATCCGAGCGACAAAGAGAACATCCGCCCTTTACATAAAGAAGATGGTCATCCGATACCTTACTTCATCCTGGTACAGCACGTATATATTAGGGTAGGGAATGCATTACTCATTCGTCTAATCTCCGTGGGGCGTTTGTCTCTACGAGCGATAGGCAACGGCTCCGAGTGAATTAGACTAACGAGAAATAACTTCACTACCATTTTCGAGCCCCTAGTGTATATGAGGCAAACGATGAGAACGAGAGTGGGTGGTGTTGGCGCAATCTGATGATCACTGGGCATCGCATTTCGGAAAATACGTGCATTATTTGTCGTCTCTACTGTGATACCGGTTGTCTTTCACTATTAGAAATAACCGCTTGCCGAAGAGTAGAGACGAAAAATGGTTATGTACTTATTTTCCGAAATGAAAAGTCTAATCATCATCAGCCGCAAGCACACACATACATATACTCTGGAGAGTACAAGCAGTGCATGGCAACACTTCTCCAATTTCATCGCCAAACATTAGGCATTCTAAAACTGTAATAAAGTGCATTTCCCACTCGTCTCATCTACTCGGAGCGGTTATCTATCGCTCGAAGAGACAACCGCTCCGTGGAAATTAGATTAATGAGAAATACACTTCATTATCGTTTTAGAAACCCCATCATACAGCCTCACCTATGCCACTTTTCAGCCGATCGCTCTCGTTGGTTTCAATACCACTTGCAATGATTCCATTCCCCCTCTTCATCGCCCATTTCACAAACAATAAACACTGCTTCGGGCACCACTCGCGACGTAAACTATGGCCGCTTCGATCGAAATGAGCCCCTGATCCATTGCTCTCTTTCTCCCCCCCCCCCTCCCTTGAATTCCTCTGCTATGACTGCTGGGCGAACTGGGCCGATCGTTGAGGAGGTCCGCTTTACACAGTCGTGCTGAGAGAGTGAGATACTAGAGAGACTGAGTGAAGAGTAGAGACTGGGGCTGGATGGGAGAGAGCGAGGTCCTCCGACGGTGGACAACCCTCCTGCTGCAGTAATACGACACACATCTATTTCCACTGGCTCCACACCGATCCGTCCTATAGGGAGGAGAAGAGAGGAGGATGAGAAGGAGGAGGAAAGAGTATCTGCCACATCGACTGTCTGTCTCTCTTTCCACACCTCATCCTCTTACTCACACACATACACTCGTCGTACATCAGAGGAGAATAGTCGATCGCTCGCCAGATATTCAGGAAGCGTCTTCTCGATAAATGGCCAATTTTGGCCAAGGCCCGCACATGCTCCTATTACTGGAGATGGAATGGAAAAAAGATGGGGAGTGGGGAAATAAATGGATGTGTACGGGGGTAGGTAGTTTCCAGCGGCGCGATTCGATTCACTACACATTCAGGACGTGAAAACAGTCTCTCTCAGCAGAGAGTTACTCTATCTCTGTCTACGGTCGAGGGGGGGGTCTGGCCGGCTGGCCGTAGGAGGACGAAAATTGCCCCCTCTCTACTGCTCGTGCGTGTGTGTGTCTGTATGCATGCCTATCCATGAGAGGAGTAGGCTCTCCTCCTCCTCTCGTTCCCCCTCAGCCCCAACCAATACACAGTCACTCCTACACTCAATTTCAGTCACTCAATGAACACACTGACTCTCTTTCTGTCCCCTTCCCAACCATTTGAAAATGGTTGACTGTCTCTTTCTCACAGCCCCTCTCGCTCGCTCTGTAACGACACGACACACACACACACCACCACCACACAATTATGGAAAACCCCCGATAGTCGGCCTTGGATATGTCTAATAGTTCTGGTTGTACTTAGTGTTCAACCCAAGAATACCAGACATATCAGAGTCCACACCACGGATTACGGTGAGATGATCAGGGTCAGTGTTAGGATCAAATTTGTAAAAATTGTATAGATAGGCACACCTCGGAAGACTTTGCGGCGTGGATGGCGGGGATGGAAAGGGCAGCGGTGGCAACGGGGCAAACTCCGATGCAATCCCATTCTGTCCTATCGGCGGCGGGATCGCGTGTTGGAAGTAGTAATTGAACTCGTAACGGGTGCGCACAACAGTTGGCGGCATAGTCGCGGAATCGAATCAGGAAAGCTGGGGGAGGGGAAGTAAAAGGGCACAACCAGGGAGAGATCAAAGTCGCTGCTTCTCTATGGAATGGCACTGCAGGTCGTGTGAGAATGAGTGATAGTGCGCGCAATGCCATATGTTTCTTCTCTCCTCCCCCCGTTAACTTTCGCTATCTTCGCCCCCAGCTAATCGCAGGGTGGGGTGGATTGGTCACCTATCACACTTATCCTAGCAAAGCCAGTTCCTGTATGGAGGTCGTCAGCATCATCATCATGACCCCAAGCTCATATTCCCCCTCCTCTTCTTTGGCCTGCTTGCCCCCATAATTACTGGTTGCACGCTAGTGGTTTTCACCCCACCTCTCTTGTCTATCCCGAGAGTGGGGAGAGGATGAGAGGTGGGGAGGAAAAAAGGGAGATGATCCCCAGAGTGCCGACCGATGATGTGAAGGGGATCAATGATTTCATACGCAGTTCACACCCTTTCTTATTGCATGCCAACCCTACTAGCGATACTTGTTCTAGGCTGTGGAACTCCCCCAGGGGTGGGTGGTAGTGGGCTGAGCCAATCATGGAGCTGCCTCGCTAATTACGCCGCGCGGAAGAGGTCAACCCCGGTGTTGTTGTGGGGTGGGGGGTCGGCGGGGATCTTCAATCTAGTCCCATTGACTCTGTGTATATACTCAACTGTAACTACTTCACGCTTGCCTGGAAGGTCACTCTCTTTCGCAACTGTTCATGTTCAGCCTAGCGGAAGTGGCTCGTTTTGATGGGAGAACAATGAGGACTCTTTCCACCTGGGAGTATCCCCAGTCAGGCTTCTGTTGGGGATAGAAACACTAGAGCTCTCTTCAAGTGCAGTGCTCAGTCGCTCGTAACTACCAATTCTGGAGGAGTCTAGGGAAGCTAAAGAAGAAGGTTGATGCCTGAGAGTCTTCGCCCGGGACACGCGATGATGTGGCAGAAGGGCCAGAGAAGAGGGAGAGGGGAGCAGGCCCATTGTTCGCCATGGCAGCCAATGTATTGTCGTGGCCCCTTCGCTCGGCATGCTGGAGTGGTTTGGGAAGAGGGTAGCTCTCAAAGGAGATGCCTGGCCCAAGCCTCTCACAACCCCTAATCAGCCATTCCAACTGCAGATAGCTAACATCAACTGTATGAATGTGAATCATCCCTCTCTCTGTAGCTATATTGCAAGTAGCGGGGCGCTCCCCACACAAAATTGTCGCCGACATGGGAATCTTCTCTCGGCCGTTTTCCACTCTGCCTACCACTACTACCACACAACACCTACTAGGTGTATGTATGTGCGTATGTTGGTTCTCCTCTACTGACGTAGTCCCATCCCACTACAGACTTCGTTTCACTACTGCACAAATTGAATCAAAGCAGCCGAAGAGAGAAGCAGTCTGTCCTCCCCTCTCTAAGTAGCCCCCCCCTATCCTCATCCCAGTCGCGACTGCCTTGTGTACGACTCCGAGTGTGACTTGCCAGCCTCTCAACAAGACTACTGCGGGGCGGGAGAGGGAGAGAAGGGGCAAAAGAAGCTGAAGCAGTTGGCGGCTGTTTGGGTGCCCCGGGGGCCTGCTACTGCTAGTTCCCCCGACTATTGATTGCAAGTCTTCCGAGGTTTCGTAGTGCCTTTTTATTTTTGTGCCTATTCCTAGATGGGGCTGGTTGCATGGGGGACACGAACCTTTGTCGACCATCATCATCGGCTGCCTGTTGGTAGAAGTAGGGAGTTCTTTGGTCAGTCGAAGAAGGGACCAGACTCGGAGTGAATATGGACGAGGGGAAGGGGGGACGACTGATGGAGGAGGAAGAGGAGAGAGGAAGGGGGGAAATGTGTGGAGGGAGAGTGAACGAACGAGTGAATGGAGCGAGAAGAGGGGAGGGACTGCGTCTGTGGCTTCAGCTCCGCCCCTTCTCCTCTCTGTTTCACTGACTCTCGCCTTCCGCCCACTCTCTCCAAGACCGCACGCCCGCCCCCCCCCCTGAGGCTAGCTTCTGTCTCTCTGACCTCTTGGGCGAGACAGAGGTGAGCGAGAGAGTGGAGGACAGACAGCCAGAGGGAGAGGGAGACTGACCGATAGACCTCGTCGGGTTCGTGTCCCTTGGGGGACTGAATGGTCCGACAGCTGCTGGATGTATATACGAGAGCCTGGGGATTTGGGCTGTGAGACCCTCCCTTCTGTCATCCCGGCGGCCTTTCTGACTCTCTGGCAGATGATTCTTGATGCGGCGGGGCCTGGTGAGGCCTTGTGAGGATTGCATCTCTTGAAGATGGTTGAAGTGGCGGGGACAGAGGGGTGGGTGATTTGCATGATGCCAAGAGACAACAGCTGTAGAGAGACGGCTCCTCAGTAGTGTCTCATCAATCATATCACAGTAGCCTCCCGGGGCATTTCGAGCTGTGAAGATGGAGTAGTGGAGAGGCGAGGCAAAAGGAAGAAGCTCCCTCCAAGGAGAGAAGATTTCCGCGAGATGATGTATCGTGGTATTTTCGTGATCACGGCACTGCCTGCCTATCTGACACAACACACGGAATGGCACAACAAATGCATGCACACGCAGAACGGAAATGATTCAGCCTTTGTGACATCAAAGTGCCCTCTGCCGCATAATGTTTCACGTTGCCCAATCATATTCCGCTATCTGTGTCGCTCTCGCCACTCTTTGATGTCCATATTCCCCCTCCCTTTTCACTTACCGCTGCACCAGCTGTGCGGTGCTGCTGGCGACGTCCTTCGCACGCTGCATGAGTCCGTCAGTGAAGGTGGTCTTAAGGCGACGTCCCTGATTACCAGGCACCGACTACCGTATCCAAACCTGGATGATGGTCTCCTCCTCAATCGTTGTGATCACATTCCTCGAGTAGTCGCCGACGCGCGACGCTGCAGCGAGAACAGTCGTGCGATTCTCCTGAAACGAAAACGTTATGGTTACTGTAGTTATTCCTAATTTACGGACATCGTGCTCTGGGTTGACAGCAGTGAGGAAGTCTCCGAAGGCTCCGCACAGCTTCCTGGTGGCGTCGACGAGGTCGCCTCTCCTGAAATGAATACAGCCTCGATGTTGGCTCCTCACCCCCATAAATTTCCACTTCCGAGTACAGAATTTCCTTTGCACTAAGATTTCGTAAACCAGTTTGGTGTGCGACGCACTTCTGCTCGGGCATGAGTGCAGCCAGATCGCGGACGTCCCTGCCCACTTCTGGCATGTTGCTGCCGATGGTGGCGACGGCGGTGCCCACACGGTCGTCGTACTCCTCCTTGATCGCCGTCCACTGCACCACCTGCAAGATAACACGGTTGTTTGCTGCCTCTGCCTTTGCATATAAATCGTGCAAGACACCCAGATACAGTTAATCCAAGTCTGCGAAATTATAAAAAAGCACAAAAATAACATATTCCTTGTAGACAGATTTCAATGAGTTTCTTTCGCAAATTTAAGCGAATTAAGTTTTTTTTAATTGATAGATAAACTCCTAAGGGGTTCCAAATCGGTAAATTTGTCATCATTTTTCCACACAGAGTCGTTGTCTCATCCATTGACATGCAATCATGATCCGGCGATGAGTGACGACAAATTTACCGATTTGGAGCCCCAAATGATCACCTGTGCCGTGGCTGCTCCCATGGCGGCCAGTCGTTCGTTGACGCGCTCCTTGCCAACCTCGATGTGATCATCGATGATTCTGAATACAGAGGAGTTTTAGAATCAAACATCCGCCACTGTATCTAACACATTGTCAAAACTTGATCAGAAAGCGTCATGGACTTTGCGCAATAATGGTGAGCTGGACAGACAAACATCATATTACGGCTCATGTTTCCATTTCGCAATTATGGTGCAAATGTCCATGGCGCTCTTGTCTTTCACCCTTCTTCCCACACGACCTACCTCCTGCTCGCGGGATCTTCAGGGAACTTGGGCAGCTCGATCTGGGGCTCTCTCTCCAGTTCCTCCTCAGCCTCTTCGACGGCGCGTACTGTAGCCTCGATCGTGCCTGAGAATCAGGAAGTCAGTCCCGATCTCCTGACCAGAAGTATATACAGTAACCCACCGATGAGTGCTCTCTGTGCACGCTCGTTCGGGTCCTCGATGCGGGCACGCTGACTCTGCAAGCAACCATTTATTTTTCCTCTATTTCCTGTTGATGCTCAAGCGTCATGCGCCGGCGCCATAGACTACAGTAATCTCTACAGTAATCCCGGAAAGCGTTGCAGGATATAGATTGCCCCATCTGTCTTTGACTTCATTTCCTGTATGCCCAACGGCACTTCAATCAAGGCGCACGATTATGCAGCCCATCTTGATATATTCCTTTTCGCTAATGCCGACAAAGTTGGCAATGAGCCTCGAGGCTTGTCTGCAGACTTTTCCTCGTATTAGTACGACTCTCATATACTAGTAGTCAGTCGTGCACGACTTGTGATTGGCAAATCTCCGGGGAGGGGCTTTCCTCTCTTCTGCCCTCTTATCATACTCGTACATCTTTTTGGTGGATGGGGCTCTCCCCTGGGGGGAATTGTGTGCAAGAAGACCAATCGGCGGAATGAAGAGTTGAGCCTAGCTGCTCGTTTTTCAGCCTTCCTGTGCTCTTTTCTCTCCTTGCGTCATGGTGATTGAAGGTCTGGCCCCGGTGCTACTCAAGTCTTCCAATACTTCTTCTCCTCCTTCTTGTCCATTCCCGGAGGAAGGAAGGGTCTACTCTTGCCCGTCCATCTCGTCTCTCTGATGTGCGCATGAAGCGCCCACAAATCACTGTCTCCTCTGCCTATTCTCAATGGGCTGACACAGAGGGGAGGGAGCAGTGCCTGCCTTTACTACTGCCAAAGAGCGACTCCCCAAGTGGATGGAACTCGAGAATGAAGGAGCAAGAAAGGGAAGAAGAGGGGTGAAGCAGGTCTCCCCTCCTTCTCTTCGTTCACTCTTATTACGCAAGCGAAAGCACTTGGCACGATAAGAAATGGGCCAATTTCATCATCCGGGCTGGACTGAAAATATCTCCCGAATATTTTTAACGTTCCGCCATGCCGAAGATCTTAGTGACAGACGGGAAGAAGGGGGGAATGGGGTACGTTTTTGCCCCGTATCACAACGACGACAGCGGAGTCTTGACGTGAATGTTCCGCTGTCATGGCCTCTTGAGGTCATCACTAGGGAACGGAATGCAAGCAGAAGTCCACATTTCTCTCGTCTAATTCCCTCGGATCTTTCTCACATGATAGACAACGGCTCCGATGGAATTAGACGACAGAAATGTGTACTTCAGGGGTTCAAAAACGGTAAATTTATCGTCATTCTTCTCCGCCGCGCAGTCGTCTATCATGGAGTGAGACAACCGAGCTCCGGAGAAGAATGACGACAAATTTACCGTTTTTGAACCCCCAGACATCACCTTCTGATGATTGCTCTTCGGGGACTTTAGTGTGGTCTTTGGTCATCACGACTACCTTCTTTTAGTCAAAGGGTGTGAATTGATGGAAATCGCGAATACGAGGGCAATTGAGTGTATGCTGCTGCTTACGGAGGAAATTCGGGCAGGAAGCCACGGGCAAAGGGCCAATTTACCTTGTGTGTATGTGCCCCTCCACTCTATTCAGGCCTACTATCCTCCTTGTGTGCTTCCTCCCTTCACCTCGCTGAAGCAGCTCAGCAATCTACGATGCATTATGCACGACAGGCGCCTGTTATGCCCCGCCGGAGCATCCGGTCCCCCCGGGGGCCTCCGGCTTCCAAAGAGTACAATCACCTCTTGCAAGCTTCCTCCCATTCTTCCCCCCTTAGGAGAGGAGGCTTGTTAGGTGGAGAGGTATGTGAATAAGAGGGAGCAGAGTGGGGGAAATGGGCTTGTATGGAGGACTTATTGAGGGCCAATTGCCATGGCTATTCATTCAGAAGAATGAGGGACCATCACCCTTGGAGATCTCGAGCACCCGCACTTCGCACGAATTCGCGGCTTTCAAGATGCGTCCATTCGTGCGAGATTGGGCACGAATTTTCGATCATCAAGGAAGAGGGGGCCTTCGCAAGAAAATATTTCTAATGTGGCGAAAATACTGATATACACAGGGCCAGGCTAACGGAGGTATTTCATCAAGGAATTTTCGTGCAGAAAATTGCCAGATATAACTGTTGCCGGTATTGTGGCCAGTGTTGCAGAGTATGCGCAATGGAGGTGTTTCTTTCGCTCTTCTCTACTAGGGTTTCTAAATCGGTAGTCAAGTTCATATCAGATTCTTCCCTTCTTCGCAGAGCTGTAGTTTATATGAGCGATATACAGCTCAGCGGAGAACTGAAGGATCAGAAATGAATTTGACTACCGATTAAGAAACCCTATTCTCCACCACTCAGACATCTCTACTACCGAGACTGCTCTGTAGCATACCCGTTTTGTGTATGCCTGTGATTAGTTACGCGACCACGTACGTCAACCGTAGCGCATTTATCGTGTAAATGTGTAAATATACGGCTGCATTCTATATGAAATGGTCATAACGAGTCCCACTTGAGGGACTGAAGCCGGAAGAAAAAATACTCTTGAAGATCAGAGTACATGCCCTGACCATGAAACACTTTTTGATATATCAGACTAGTTCACCATATGTTCAATGAACCTCCTTTTTCAGTGCTAGATTCGTATATGATGCCAGCTAGCTTAAGTCATCTCTTCCCACCAACGCTGCCTCTTTGGCCTTCTCCGTTGACCGCCGAAATTGGCAGCTAATTGTGGCGGCCAATCGCCCGTTCTTCTGGATGGAAAGTGGGCAGTGAGGAAGGGGAAGAGGGAAGAAGTTGTGGGGGAATAAGGGACTAGGGTTTCTAAAACGGCATTAAAGAGTATTTATCATTCGACTAATTTCCACGGAGCGGTTGTCTCCACGTGCGAAAGACAACCGCGCCGAGTGGATTAGAAGAATGAGAAATGCACGTTACTACCGTTTTAGAAACCCTATAAGGGACCTCGTCCGGGCTAGTCTTTTACTGGGGAACATATTTTCGGAATTTCATCCCCAATCTCGTCTGGGCGGTTCTCTCTCGATTCGATGGACAACCGCTCAGTGGACGTTAGGGAGGTTGGAATTTCCGAAATGCATTCCCTATCTTGTACCATTCTTATGACCAGCCATCCGGGCACTGTGTTGTGGACACGTGTTGCGCTGCCACTGTTGCGCAACTACTCAGATCGCAACTCTGTCTCGAAAACATATCGTTGTTTTGCAAGACTACGGTAAGAGGGCAGAATATAGCCCACACTTTCAGAGCAGGAAATAGGATCGGGCTTTCCTCGAGCTATATGGCCCATCAAGGAAGCCGTTCTTCTCGGCTCGGCCATACTTTTTGGGTCGGAAATGGGACCGAGATAATGGAGAGTGCGGTCTTATCCGTCTCGTGAACGAGGTTCAAAGGTCTTTGGGCTTTAAGATGATGGCGATCGCCCATTCCAAACGGTCCCGGAAGTTCGGTCAATTTTCTTCTCTGCGTGCGCATTTCCAGGCCTATCCATGTGAGAATAAGGATATGGGCCTTTCGAATGACGAAGATAAATGTTCTCAGTACTATTGCGGGAGAAGGCGAAGGCGGTGGAGGAAGATCGAGATAATGCCCCCGATCTCATCTCATGCAACATGATTTAGCGGTGCTGGATGAGCTTTGCTCGAAGTTTTGGTGGGGAAATGAGGAAGAGGATTTGCTCTGTGAAACGGGAGGAAATCCGGAGAAGAATACTCCCTCCACGAGACTCCGTTAGCCACAACTTCTGAACTGCACGTCGTGCAGTTTCGTTGAAAGGAAAGAAGAGGCCGCTGACGCACATTTCAACTTTTCTGCAAGGGGGGAAGAAATGTCTACAATGGCTGAAGACTCTCGAAGTCGTTTCAGGGAAGAGGGGAAACACCCGGTGAAATGCTATATCTTCTATACTGTTTTAGACGTTCATCGGTGATTCAGACGTGCGTTAGACACTTTTCACAGATCATTGTTTGAGCCCAGTCTCCGACTTGGTAGTTAGAGTTCTAGTGCATCAAAGACCGGAGGTTTCGGCATTGAAACCTCCTTTTCGCCTCTTGCGTTCTCCTTTGTGCTGCACTTTCCCATAGAGTGCAAAGCTGAGAGGGGAAATTGCAGGCATGTTTGGTCGAGTTTTGCAGGGACTGAGAGTCCGCGGCACTCTCCGATGTTCAGGGCAGGAAATTGGACACCGTGGAAGAGCAGTTGACAGACTTTCCCTTACCAAATGAATTGCATGACGTTCACACTGTCCTATTCTAAGTTAACTCAGAAATGTTTCCTCGAATAACACCCGAAGTGTGCAGTTCTCAGGAAAGGACTCTTGCAGACCCAATTGAACCTGATTCGTGTGCACACATGCCATGATCTTGCACTCTAGATAAATTGCCAGTGAACTCCAGGAAAGGACACAGCGACACAGAATGAGATAGATTCAGTCCGTGTGCCAATGGATGAAAGACAAGAGCGCCATGGTCAATTGCGCCGTAATGGTAAAACGGACAGATGCATGACCTGAAACGTAATCATATGTCCATTTTACCATTATGGCGCAAATGTCCATGGCGCTGTTGTCGTTCGCCCGTGACAATTGTACTTCTCACATGCCGACAATTTGCTAACGCATTGCAACACATGCCATTCGCCGTATTGCTCCGTGCACGTAACATCGTTCTCCTCCTACAATTTTCGGAGCAGAAACACCCTTGCCAGAATGCAATTGTACGATTCCTACACGTAGCTGGAGCGTAGATCGCATGAAATCGTTGGAGTGAAATTGCAACTGTCGGAGTAGAGGGGTGGATCCCAGGGCAGATTGCGCTAAAACATGGAAAACATACCCTGGACACGTGGTGGGAGAGGATCTGTCCAGACACGGCGCCGTACTGCGCACCGTTGATTCCGTAGCCCTAAAATTGTGTAAAATGATCATGAACATGAGTCTGCGAGCCCTATATTACAGCACGTTACAACATGCTGGGTCACTTAAATACACATATTACTTTTGCCTTTTATAGCGTATTTACGATTTGATTGTATTATTCATGTAAACTGAACTGATATGTCCAAGTTTTTAAGGGCGCATTGAAACATATCTGAAATTTTCCTCAACTTCATGATTTTAATTGACATTTCAGTTTATCCTCGCTCAAATGAGTCAAAAACTTTCTAAAAATTAAATTTAAATTAGTTTACATCAAACCGCATCCAACAATAGTACGTATTCATGCTTTTCACAGTGTGTTCAAATATGCTTCAGGATTTCTATATAAGAATTTTCCCGTTGTTTAGCGCATAACACGATCAAAAATCGCCATGTGTACCAGCTATATCAGTTCCGTTTACATGAATAATACAATTGTAATTTCAAATTCCAAAATTCATTTACTCGCTAGAACCAACACGAATTCTCCCGGTTTCATACTCTGAACACGTCGATTCACCATATATGCTCAATATCTTATTTCTCAAGTGTCAATAACAAAGCTAAAGGCTTTTCAATGGACGACTGTGTCGTTTCCCCCTAAAATGGGAGCATGTCATTTGCGCGAAACGGTTGGAATGATCTTCAACATCAGAATTTGAATCGCGCATCGGGGGTTCAAAAAAGGTAAATTTGTCGTCGTTCTAATCCGCCGCGCGGTTGTCTATCATGGAGTGAGATAACCGCGCTCCGGAGAAAAATGACGATAAATTAGCCGTTTTTGAACCCCTATCGCGCATGTGGTCATTCCAACCGTTTCGCGCAAATGACATGCACCCCCTGAAAAAGCTCCCAGTAGGGATTCTAAAACGGTAAATTTGTCGTCATTCTTCTCCGGAGCGCGGTTGTCTCACTCCATGATAGACGACCGACCGCTTCGTGGAGAAGAATGACGACAAATTTGCCGTTTTGAACCCCTGACCCCAGCAGTCCAACCTGTGCAGCCGCATTCCTGAGCACTCCGGGTAGCGCGACGCTGCCGTCCCTCGCATACTGACCAGCACCGATCTGCCCATGCGATACCTGCAGACAGAAACATGCAGCTGATAGGAAGGAGGAGATGGCAAGACATTTGCGCCACAATAGTGAAATGGGCGTATGCACCATATCCATTATCACCGTTTTGGCGCAGAAGCCGCTGATAGGAAGGAGATGAGAGCATATGACATTTGATCATAAGCGCCATAGTGATGAAGTTGAGCATTGCCACATAGTCACGGTCAAACGTCTATTTCACCACTTTGGCGCAAATACTAGCAGCAGATTGGGAGAAGAGAACATGACATTATGGTCATTAGGGCCACAGTGGTGAAATTTTGTGCTGCGAGATATTCGCAGCCAATTTCGCAAAGAATTAAGCAGCCTATCGAAAGAAGGAAGGCAGATATTTGCGCCATAGTGGTTAAATGGTCTGTTTTAACCACTTTGGCGCAGATACGAGCAGCCGATAGAAAATGGAAGAGCATGATCGTTTCGTCACAATGGAGAAATGGATTGAAGCGCCGCGTAAAAACGGTACAGTTGTCCATTTCCCGATCTTCTTAATGTTAATGATGCTATTCAGATTCATTTCGAGACGAATACAAATGACTTACGATTGTTGTTATAATACAAAGAAAATATTCAATAATGATTTCACAGTTCTCATCAAGCTTCGCACATCGTGCGGGTTTGAAGTGGAAAGGCACTCACGAGTGTGGCTCTGGCGGGCGCGACAATGTCCTCGAGCATGGTCGATCCCTCGTCTCCCTCGATTCCCGTGTGGTCGAGCATCTTCTTCTTCCTCAGAATGATGTCAATGTAGCCTCCTGAAACGATTCATATGGTCAAATAACACCATTCATTGTAAATACGATGAATATATTTTGTTAACCGCTATCCAAGCTTGAGCAATCCAATACTATTTTACACGAGGAAGATAGGATTTGTAATAAGTCAGCGGCATTGATTACGCTGGTAGTTGATCAAGAGCATGAAAAGATTGCCAACTTTTCAATTAGGATTGGGCAAGGGGGTGAAAGATAAAAGCGCCATGGACATGTCGCCGTTCTCGCATTTTTCAAGGCTCCTTTGACCATTTAACCATTATGACTCAAATGTCCATGTCGCTATTGTTATTGACTCATCGCAAAGACCGTGAAACAATTATATTCTACACCATCACTTTTACCAGAAATATCTATGTTTCACACGGAGAATAAAGGCTTAATGAAATATGCGCGATGATTTATTGGAGAGATCCAGATATGTTTATTAAAAACACAGTAACCAAATTTCCCAGCTGCAGTTGCGTAATGAACTCACTGTATAAACTTGTCAATAGTCAATACTGCTACTGTATCATTCATATTCAGGCAATCAATACTACCACCGTATCCTTCAAGTAATCAATACTGCTACCGTACCAATCAGTTGGGCGATCTTCTCTCCGTCCTCCGTCTGTACTGTGTAGAAGCCCTCGGCGTAGTCACCAAAGTCCTACAAAAGAGGTAGATTACTCAATTCATTTATGCCATTCAATAGCAGTCAGAACAATTCATTTAGTCTATAAATTTGTCACACAACAAGAAATCGCCACGAGATACTGGAAAAGGCCAGTCCCGTCAGAATTTTGCAACACCTTTGACATGTAAGCAGAAGAACTGGCTAGCTATGCTTGTTTCCGATTGGTTCGCCTTGATGGCAAAATTGCATTTCATTCATCCCTTGGCATTCTCGTTTCATAGCGTACATTAATATCCAAGAAATATCTGATTGCATTCATTCGCCCGTATCGACCTCTACACCATCAACCCGCAGCATTCTCGTTTCACAGCATTGATTAATACTGAAGCAATGCATGGTTGCAATCGAATCTCCTTTTCTGTCTTATTAACAACAACCCCACTCACCAGTGTGAAGCTTCTCAGTGTCGCCGCCCACTTGCGCACCTGCTCCAGCGGCCACTCTTGCATAACCTGAATCAGATGTTCGACACTGTTGGACAAGCTACCGTAACTAATCAATACTTCCAATCTCAACTGAATACGCGTATGACCAACGTACTAACTATGAAACAGCTACTGATGCATCTCTAGCTATTGCCTCAGGCTACCGTGATCATTGGCCATGTAACGCAGCCCCTATACCGTTTTCTCAGTTCCTCAATAAAACAAATGGTAATTCACGCCCGTAGGACAACGTGCTCAGACTGTCCCGTTAGACTACAGTATTCCGTTGATACCGTAACCCGCTCTACCGTACCTCCTTCGTCTTCTCGTCCACTCTCATCACCGACTCCTTGTTCACACCGAGCAGTCGCGGCACCAGCTTGTTCTTGCCTCGGAGCTTCTCTGAAATCATGAGTTTGACCCGGTTGAACTACCTGAACTACCGTACCCTTGACGAGGAAGAATGTCACTCCGTACGTGTTGAGCTCGCGGCAGAGGTGCACGTACTTGCTCTTGGCGTCCAGTTCAGCAGTGCCCACGAGTTCCTTGTACATCTGACGGGAAGGATTACTGTATTATTGTGGATAACAAACTTGATATACCTAGTACACACACTTCATCTGGCTGACGAATGTGCACTCTCAACTTTGCGTGCTATTTCGTCGTTTCTCTGACCATTAGCCATTATTTTGAATAGATTTCACGGTCAACATATAGAGGCCTGTCGGAAATTGTAACCTCCCCAATTTCGTCGACGCGGTGGAGATTAGGAGGATGTTAGAATTTCCGAAATTCGTTTGCCTGCTCTGCAGTCATTCAAAACAATGGATAAGCAACGTATTATGGCCCTGCCAGTACAAAAATTCACCAGTTTGCCATGAATTTCCAATTTCAGCTTATATAGTAGTCTTAAGTAACCCTGTCACCCACCTGCACGATCTTCTTCTCGTTCTCCTTGCTCTTCGCGTACTCCTTGGGCAGCACGTCGCGGCCACTGCAAAATATTCACGTTTGAATTGCGCGCCAAAGAGTCATGTCTCGAGTGGAAAACTTACTCAATGTAGAACTTGGGCTTATTCTCAGGGAAGTCGCCGTACTGCACTTGGCACTGCAGGGCGCCCAGTTGCAGAGCCGTCTCCTTGTTTACCGGATGCTTATTCTGGAAACAAGATACTGTACATTAGCTGTAGTTAGTTCAGAAATGTTTCGAACAAAAATTTCACTAAATCAGCAAAACCAGAGTAATAGTCCTAGTGCGACATAAATGTCGCTGTGTGCGACTACGACTATCATTCTTTTTTTTAGTTTTTGACCATATGTAGTTTTGATGCAGGAAATCCACCACTACACTACCTCTGATACCGTAATCCTAATTGATCGATTAACTACCGTAACCCCTCCCCCTCCTCACCCTCAACACTCCGTCTCTGCACTGCACATACAGCAGGTTGAGCTGCACGGGGTCGCGCGAGTCGACGTTCGTGTCCGAAAAGAAGTACTTCCTCCTGAAATTAAATATATTATTGTCGAGAATGTGAATCGCGACCGCATTTCAGACTGTTAGTATTAAGCTTCTAGAAGAAGCATTCTACTGCTTAAACATGTTTCGTAAACAAAACAGTACGCTTCTTGTAGTGAATTGTTGTATTCGAGACAAGAATAGCATTATTCACCCCGGCGGATTCAGGCTACAAGGAGGCCACTTCTCCCAGACTTTTATCTGGTAAGTGATCGACGCGTAATCTATAAGAAACATATAATATCTGTTACGCCCCCCTCCCGTACTTGCAGAGTCACATTTTCAATGCGTAATACACACTATTACAATGCTCTACGCATCATATAAAAAAAGCTCTCATTGCGGCAGCCATTATTGGGCCCTTGAGTCCCGCCTCATGTGCGATGCGTCCTTCCTACACTCATGCAAGCCACAGTAATAATCAAATTCACCCTGTCGGCCACCCTCCCAATGTGTGTTGCGCGATAAACCATTCTCTCTATGCTCAGTTCGATTCAGGACCCGTCGCATGTGCGATGCCCCCGCCCCCATTCCCCCACCTGAGCAGCAGTGTCTCCTCCTCTCCAATGCCCTGCTCCCTCAAGGTCTTCGTATGGTCCACCCAGTTGAGTTCCTCGTCCGTCTGATGCTTCTGCCTGCAAATAGAGACAACTTTATTATCTGTGAGTAACTGCGAATGATTAGATTTTATAAAAGGAAACCTGAACTTAATGAAATTGCAAACTTTCAGATCATCCCCTCTTATAAACACCATAAAATATTCGAACTAGCTTTTTCCCTCAGTCAAACTAACAACTGCACGGGTTACACTCTTGGTGAGGGAACCCAGCTTTACAAGATATAGCGGAGAATTCTGATCGCTAGTCTGCCCGCACGTGCAACTGTGCAGAGATACGATCAAATTTGGATACATTTTGTATTGTATTGTACCACAACACCCTCTCCGTGAATCGTCGTCGAATCAAATTGTCTCCTTTTACGAGCGCCATGAAACATATCCAACCGGTTCCGCCCTCCTCACCTTAGATGCTCCATCTTCTTCTCCTGCCTCCTGCCTAGTGTGCCGGAGAGCGGAATCTTGTCGTTCTTGCCTAAAAATCAATCGATAATTCAACCGTAACCCTCAATTAATTCTGCTACAGTATCCCGTCCCCAATACGTACCGTATCCGTCGAGAGTGCGATTACGGTCGGAGCGGAGATCCTGGATGGAGCGGCCGTTGAGGTTGGGCTGCTCGCGCACCTGAACGACGGAGATCAGGCTACAAACGAGGAGATTAAACTATGATAAATGAGAAGATCAAAGTATAAACTAGAGTTAATAATTCGGCAGTAAAGTGCATGTCTCATTCATTTGGTCCCCTCGGAGAAGTTGTCTCTACGAAGTTCAGAGGGGACTAGACCAAAAATACACTTACTACCGATTTAGGAACCCTAGTGCAAACTACAAAGTGCCAAGATCAAAGATCAAACTACAAAACCACTCACCAGCGAGTATTCGTCGTGGTTGGAGATGCCGATCTTGGTGCAGACAGAGAACATCAGCTGGCTGAGCGGCTGCGACTCGTCCACAGGAATCGTCTTCACTGCGTTGTCCAGCATGCGAACCTGCACGGGATACGTTTCATGCGAACCCGCGGGATGTATGTTTCAGAGGTAGCACTAATTAGCTGCGGAAGAGGAGATTTAATCAGAGGAACTTTCGGTGTGCAAACATAAAACTCAAGCCAGATATGTTTGGATTTAGGAATCGCACAGAAGGGGCGCACGATAAGAGCGTTATAGATGTTTGCGCTATAACGGTGAAATGGACACTTTAGCTACGCAAAGATGGTGCATCTGTCCACTCCACCATTGCTGCGCAAATGTCCATGGAGCTTTGGTCTTTACTAAGCAGAGGTATGGCAATGCGTGATTGACCACGAATAATATCAATGGGATGCCGAAGACGCTGGGCATTAGAGAACAGCGACCGTCAGGTCATAGTGCAGATAATTGCCACGCGCATGTATGTTTCAGCGAATTCATAAATGACAACATCATTCAACTCATTCGATTTTATGCTGATGAATTTGTACGAAGTAAATAAAATGAAATATCTGAATATTCCTAGCGTTTGTGCGTTTCAGCACAATCATAAATAACATCACATATCGCTGAGCGTTAATTGTTCGGACGAAGCCAAGATGAAGAAAAGAAAATACCCACCTTGAGCATGCGGATCTTCCTGCGGTACTCGACGCTGTCCTGCAATTACATGATTAATCAAACCACACGGTCCAAAGATCAAACTACAAAATCCAAAAGATCAAACTACAGTATACGCACCTGATTGCGGAGCAGGTAGTGCTCCAGCGGCCGGCCGTTGTCCATCCACACGCAGCGTGTCGGATCCTCCTCCACTCGGAACAGTCCGTACTCGTTCGCTGCAAGGCGGAACGATTTATTCACAATTGCGCCCAAGACTTTTGCACCATAATGGTGAAATGGGCATATGAGCCGTGAATTGGTAACATTTCTGTCCATTTCACTGTCGTTGTCTAATATTCACTGCGTAGTTGCCTTTCTTTCAATTATTCATGAGCAACCATGTAATTTGTTGTCTCAAAATCAACACAAAGCCTACGACGTTCAAACAAAAACGCTAAGATGAGACGCTGCGTAAAGGCATTACATCACAAATTTTCAATCACAATGCAGAATGAGTGAAGAACTGATAGCTTTTGTTATCAAAAGAAGCCTTTCAATGTCAGAGTACCAACGTGGGTTTACAGTTTACAAGGTAGAAGAATCAATCGATAAACTACGATCTACAGTACCCAAATGGCTAGATTACTAAGTATTAGGGTAGGGAAGCAAGCAGAAGTGCATTTTTCTGTTGTCTAATTCCCTCGTAGCGGTTGTCCATCACAAGAGAGATACAACGGCTTCGAACGAATAAAAAGATATAAAAATGGACTTATTCTTGCTTTCCCTGCCCTACCTACCCCAAGTATCCTTAAATAAAGTAGTAAAGTGAAGTACTCACGATTGGTGTCATCGAGGCCCATCTTCTCTCTGATGATCTTGCACGCGTCGAAGACGAGCATCGACGGCTCGAACTGCAAGTGGAATCGGTATTTTGATTGAGCAACAAAAGCATATGCCAGTGGAACTGGCCAAATGACTCATTTCTGAGCTCACTGCACCCAGATGAATGAGTCATTTGGCCAACTCTAATTGTAAGGCTTGATCTACCTGGTCTTTTAAGAGGGGAAGCCATTCGATATTATATGCGAAACCCGCTTGCAAACTTGTCCTAGAGCAACTGCTATTGTGGTAAACGGAATTCAGAGCCTCTATATGTTCACCGTGAAACCTATTCAAAATCATGGCTAATGGTCACAGAAATGACGAAATAGCATTCAAATTTGAGAGTGCACAGTCGTCAGCCACATGGGGTCTGTGTACTCCTAATATCAAGTTGGTTTCCCACAATACTACTACATGCCTAAACCCGCGTGTTCCTTGCAATTGTTGTTTACAAGTGGTCACGCAATTGCATCAGCTCAGTTTGATTGCAGAACAGTAAAACACAAATATGGCAATGCAATCGCATCACATCCACCGCAATTACCGTAACCCACATGCCTGTTTTTTTTGCATATACTCCTACTTGGCTACCGTACTCCTCTCCAAAATAATCAATAAATCTACCGTACCTGCATGGTCTTCTTCGCGTTGCGATCCGCTGAGCGGACATTGAGCGTGATGACGCCCATCGTGGGTAACTGAAAAAGCATACTTTCATTATCTTCGAGGCCCAAAAATCGATAATCAATCGATATCCACAAATCATAGAAAAGGTTCTTTGCCAGAAAAATCGGAAAATAACTATGAGTGCAAGAGATGGAAGAGAAGAGACAGGATAGAAATATAGAGATTCGGAGGGGAAAGTCAGGGGAACGAAGGAAGAAAATGAGTCATTGGGGGGATTACTAAGCGTCCCAGAAACACCTTCAAGAGTAAGATGGTGAGGCAAATTCTCTAGAACCTCGACGAATTCAAGTAATCAACAGAGACGACAAATAGGGAAACGGTAGGACTCAGAGTCAGGGAACACTGCAAGAGTGGTGAAGAGGAAGCAACGTTTTGAAGAACGAAGATAATCGTCAGTAGGGAACGACTTTTGGACTGACTTTCAACCGACCGATCGTCTATGGTGATCGAGAGCGAATGACTCGCCGGTGCGCATGGACGAAAAACGGTCCATAAGTCATTACCTAATCGTCAGAGTCATCAGCAAAACTTCAAATTATGCAGGTATTATTTACTATCCTTGCATAGGAATAAAATCACATGTTCCTTTGGATGAAAGACAGGAGTGCCCAGAATGGTGACGTGAACAGATGCGCCGGCATTTTCTTCATTTAAAGGTGCCACAAAGGGAGATTTATTTGCATGCACTTTCGGGATCACTTCTCTCCAATTCCCTTACTCTCTCGTTGTCAGAGTAGACCGCTCTGACGACG
>JACMIF010000129.1:0-11138 GCA_014805445.1 Diplogasteroides magnus | reverse complement strand
TTATGCATCCTATCTGAACTGTTATTCCTTGTACGCGTCTCACACTTGGATGCCACCCTGGTCTCTCATTTTTACGTGCTATTTCGTCGTTGCGGAATAGGTTTCAACTGGCAGATATATAGACTAGAACAGTTCAGTTAGGATGCATAATACCTTCTGATTTTTGAATGAAGTGCGGAATCGAAGGAAATAAACAATTGACATTGGAACCAGACACTCCTATGAACAATCCGTTCCTTGAAACCACCAATTTACGCAGATACCCGAATTGGGGCTTCTGAATTCCCCCTGACTGACATGATTTACACCCCCGAGCCTGGGGGTTTGACTGATTATATATAGTAGGCTGTCGTGCATAACGATCATTCCATCCTCCGCAATCTCTGCGATCCGGTCGTCTCTCTAGCTCATGTATAACAACTCTTCTAGATGGTAGATTAATCAGAATCCCCTAGATTTCAGTCACTCTCTGTTGCCCGGTGGAACCCCTTGGGTGCCATTCATTAAATCCGCGCGATCGGCGAGGATGAGGTGCTGACAGCCTTTGAGCTACAGGAGAACAAGGATTTCAGGGGATGTAAGACTTAGATTCAGGCCGATTAAAACCAATTTCGGCCTAATTTTAATTCCTTAAAAAACACTCACCCTTCCATAATCGCTCGAATGGACCATTTCTTCTTGGAGTACGGTAGTTAGGTACTTGGGTAGTAGGTTGTGTCAAGTAGCTCAGTAACAGCAGAGTGTGTGATGTTCTAAGCCAAGCCCCGGGGCTGTTGTCTCCAGTGCGTCTTTCACTATTCCCGCTGAGTCACTCTCTTGTGGAGGCGAGATACTTGGACGAGGGACCATGGGAAAGGGAGAGGTCCAGAGAAGGCAGAGGAACGAGAGTGCGTGGGAATGGAGGAGAGCGGAGAGACAAAGGAAGAAACAGGCGAGAGAGCATGGATAATGAAGAGAGTAGTGAGAGGCGAGAGAAAGAAACAGAAGTGATCATCAATGCATGCACATGCCCCCGGAAGCGCCATTGGGCAGCAGTGGAAGGCCCTTTTGGCCCCCGAGTGTCCAACTTCTGACCACCAGTGAACATCAGACAAATATCACCCCAGTGTTCGGAAGAGTGGATCTGCAGAAGCGAGCTTTCATCACGCTGGTCATATTGCACCACTACAGTGTCCCTCATTACTTTAGTGGCTCTTTCATTGGAAGTTTTTTAGAAGGAAGAACCGAATGTCCAGCTTCTGACAACTGTTGAACACGGTGGACCAGACAAACAGGGTGAAAAACATAATCGCCAGGGATATTTGCGCCATAACGGTGAAATATACAGATCCACAAATAGTACCCGGGTCATGTTCATTTCATCATTATGGCCCAAATGTCTCTGCGCTCTTGTCTTCATCCCAATAAATATCCCCTGTCTTCTGAAGCAAGGTATTCATAAGGGACCGGTCAGATTTCTAAACTAGTCTGCCCGAAATACTACCGTATACCCTCTCATTTTCGTCCCGTTTCAGTCCAAGGATCCATAAAAAATCAAGTTAATGACATTGTAAAGTAATACACGGCGAATCCAAACCGTTGGAGCTTTCAAACAAGATGAAATCAGTTTTTGAATGGACTTTATACGACACATATAAGGTACGGAAGCAATACAAAAAAGCGAGAAAAGAAAGCATACATTCATGCCTATCCCATAAGTAGTCACCTCTTTCCGATGGAACGAGTTACAGTAATCTAGGAACTAATCCGTTCTCCAACATGAAATATGCGAAAAGCAAATATGTAAAAAAACATGAGATTATGAAGCAAGATTGTGTGCGTGATATTTTTCCACTATGAGTATTTCAAATAAGATGAGCATTCTTTTCTGCTAAAAACTTAAGCTGCAATAAATATGTCCTCTTAATTTCTCTATTGATCCACACAGAAATTTTGTACAAATGTCTGTCTAAAATTTGAATTTTAAATTTGGCGGGAATTCGTTGTTTGAAATTCAAACGGCAGAGTTGGCGCCAACGTACAATCCGGGCGGGTCGCCAAAGGCCGGAGGATCAGTCGATCTCACGGGAAGAGATTCCGTGGCCGCCATTCGAACAACGCCCACGCCACCTCCTGAAACGACATTCCTAGATTACTGTAACTTTGTTTTCAAAGAAAATGGTTAACGTTGATTGTATTGCATAAACCAGAAAACCGGGCATCTAGCAAACGACAACTATTTCAACAGTGAAATATATCCCATGAAACTTAGACTAGCAATGTGTGATCTCAATCTCATTGTTAGGCCAGAGAAATGGAACATCACTCAACAGCGACTGAAGGGATGACGACACTTGCGCACAAACATATTTTTTCGTATAACTTTATTCCTAATGAATATTTGATTACGGAAGTTGAAATATCCGCCTCGTTTGGACGATCATTTCTCACTAATGGAGCATTTTGTATCTCTTCAATGAAAAAATTTATCATGCATTGTGCGCAAGTATCATGATCCCCTAACGAAGCATAAACGGTTGCGACCGCATTTTTCAATATTATGATTACATTCCATTATGTTTTTAAAAGTGATGATTTGATCGTCTTGCAACAAATTTTTGCGGGATAAGTTGTCTGTGAAACCTACATCATACATGTTCGCGCAGGGCGATCGCATTGATTTGCAGAGTGCTCATGACGAAAATATGATCAATTTCAGTGTAAAATTGGGCTTTTCGTTCTGCAGAATATTGCCATTGAAGCAGATGCGATTGCAATATTTGGGATAACTTTCTGGGAGTGGAAGTATAGCACTTCGAAGGTGAAGTGGTGAATATGAAAAAAAACGTTGGAACATCAACCCACCTAGTCTCGTGTAATTGTAATGCAAAGAGACGCAAGGATAACTATTGTAACAGAAATGTCACAATAGTTCCTTCCTGTTATTTTTACTAAACGAGTACGTTGTGAATATAGTGCTTGCTATTGTAATGTAAGCGATACAAGAACAGAGCAAGCCACATATGAAGTTATCATTAGGGAACGGAATCCAAACAGAAGTGCACATTTCTGTCGTCTAATTCCCTCGGAGCGGCTGTTTCTCTCATGTGATGGACAACCGCTCCGAGGGTATTAGACGACAGAAATGTGCACTTCTGCTTGGATTCCGTTCCCCAGTTATCATTATAAGCCCATATTGAAACCCCAACCCACCCAGTCTCCTGTAGTTCATCGACGACGCCATTCGCCACTGTCTGCTCTCGCTGTCGTAGACCTGCAATAGAAGAGGGTTGAATGGTGGTTTAGTTTAACGGCAACAGTGTGAAATTTGCGCAACAATGATTTTTTAAAAAATATATATACTAGTCCTTTTTATAATATGCCATTCGTTGATCTTGTATGGACTATTCAATACTGTGTGCATGTAGGCCTCATTATTCAATTGCAATTATGTAACAATCAACACGCTAAAATAATCAATTCTCCAACCTCAACACTTTTCAAGTACGTCGTGCCATCAAATCCACCGACGGCGTACAGACGATCGTTCACGACTGCGAGACCGACCTGAAAGGGAATCAAATGGGTGAAAGACGAGAGTGACAGGGACATTAACGACAAAATAGTGAAATAGACATGTGATTGTAAATTGGATTTTTACATCGTAATGGTGTGATGGACATTTGTGCCGTAATGGTGAAATGAACAGATCTACCGTCGTTCCATCAATCTCACTGCGCAATTGCCCATGGCGTTCGTGTATTTCACCCGAATCAAACATATTCAATATTACAAAAAATACACAACCCGCTGTATTTCTGTTGTTCGCGCTCTTTATCAATTGTTTAGCCGTCGTTTTCTAATGCGAGTCCACCATAGTTGATCACGAGTAGGACTCCTACCCCAGTCATACTGTATCAACAAATCGTTTCTCAGGAGAAGAAAAAGCCATTAACTGACCCCCGATCTGCGTTGGTTCATCGCCACCACGGGCACCCAATCGTCTGCTGCGGGATCGTATCTTTCGGCCGATGAGAGTTCACACGAATCGTCCCTGAACATCAATCAATTCAAATTAGAAGAAAGAAGGCATACTGTAACCCTGATTCAGACAGTGCAACCGTGATACTATACAAAACCACTCATGAAGAGAGTTCAACTAGAAACCTGGTGCAGTTTCGCAACTCGTGCTTTTGAAATCCCGGTGTTAGCTCGCTAAAGTACTTTCCTATACTTCTCAAACAAAAAAAAACATAATTTATGTTTAAGAGATCACATTCCCCCAAGCGAGCGGGGATACCGGGGAGTCCACGGGATCGTTTGGGTGATTGGGCTGGACTGTATACATCTCGTATACCGTATCCCCAGTTTAAAAGCTACCGTACCTTCCTCCCACAGCATAGAGTGCCCCTCCATAGACAGCCGATCCGAGATGTTTTCTTCTCGTACACATTGAACGCACTGTGTGCCACTTGTTCGTGCGTGGGTCGAATCTGGAAAATAGTTGAAATTTCTGAAAAATCGGCCTATTGTTTTCTGGTAGCACCCTGCGTATTTACCGAAGAAGCCATTTTGTCTACAATGATCACGGGTCGTTTTCGTTCCTTTCGTGATATTGCAAACTAGCTGAAAGGCAGAAACAGGCACTTTATAAACTCAATGTTTGATATAGGCAAAGATTATAGTGCGAACTGTTTCCCAAAATAAAACACATTCGTTTCAGTAATAATAAAACATAATCAAATTACACAGATCTACCGTACCTCTCTACCGTATTCAGCGGACTCTGTCCATCGCTGCCTCCCACTGCATACAGGCATCCATTGAGTACGGCTACCGACACTCCCAATCTGAAATGGATGTACCGTAATCAATCATACCATACTGCTCTTCTTCCCGTACAGTACTCATCTTGAGAACATATTACCATAATCAAGACATTAGCAAACCTCTCATACTGATCTATCAACAGTACATAATCAAGCATGCCGTCCTCCTCTCGGGAGCGAAGACTAATCACAGTATTCCAGACTACCGTAACCTCTCATACCAACCTTCTCGTGGACATTGGTGCCACTCTCGTCCACTCGTTACGGTGAGCGTCGTACCTGAATCAAACATGATGATTGAAGAGCAGAAACGATAAACTAATCAGTTAAAAAGGTTTTTAAAAGGATTGATTCATGATTCTCTGAGGAAAGAGCCAGGGACGAGGAATTGTAAGAATTTATATTCCGCTGTACTTATTCCCCACGAGAGACAAACTTTCTGCAGGTTCGCATTCACGATTAACCAGCGCACTGCCGTATCCCCGAATGGTCAGACGAAAGAAAAGAGCGCCATTGCGCCACAATGGTGAAATGGAGACACTTGTGTATTAGTAAGAATCGCGCCAACGATAGCGCATCTGTCCGTTTCACCATTACCGCGAAAATGTCCAATGTTGCTCTCGGCTTTCACCCGAATTAGATAGATAGACATATTCATACATTCGTCGCAATAGAAAATACGGAAAAGCGAACGAAAACTGTATTATGAGTAGCTGGTGTATATTTATTGATTGATGAATTACCGTACCTCTCGACGACATTGAGACAGCTCACTCCATCCTGTCCTCCCACTGCATACAGGTAGCCCTCCAGTACGGCCACTCCTACTGAGGTCCTGAACGGAAACATACTGTAAGCAGAACTGGGCAGAGGATTTAATGGCGTGCATCAGCGAACCTTAGCAATTTTGGATGTGGGCCCCCGCAAATCTGAATTTATGTTGGATTTGCTGGGCCCTGCCCAACTCGGACTGTAAGGTTGCTCAAAAACCAAATCCAGTGAATTACTGCAGCACCAAAGAAATAACCGCTACATTTGGGCATAAGCGACAGTAATGTGTAGTCATAAAATTCTCATAACTAACAATTCACAACTAATTGTATGACAAGGAACATTGTTGCTTTACTAAACTGATAAATAATGTTGTAGTAGAAATTGTTAATATTTGTGGGTACTAGTTTTCGAAAAAAATGAATAAAAATATTGTACCTGCACGTAGAAGTGGGAGCAACATCACATGACCATTGATCGGTTGCAGGGTCGTATCTGAAAGCACAATGTAATTCCGTCAGGAACTTATTGAGTGGTGACAAATCATGTGAATCATTTTTATCAACGCACATCATTTTCATGTTAGTGACAGATGATAAAAACCAATGTTGTGGTCCATAATGCTAAATCTTTGGATGTGAACCTATAAAAACTCAGCTAAAAAATCATTTTCTGCAAATAGTATTTGTCTCGTTCATGAGTGAAAGGCTCTTCGCCTCCATAAAACTCACCAGGATTTCTAAATCGGTAGTGGAGAGCATTGAACATTCTTTTCGAACGTGGAGACAACGGTTCTACCACGGATATTTTATGAAAGAGAAATGCACTTATTATGCGTCCTATCCGAACTGTTATTTCTAGTACGCGTCTCACATCTGGATGCCACCCTGGTCACTTATTTTTACGTGCTATTTCGTCGTTCCGGGATATGTTTCAACTGTGCGGTAAATACCCTAGAGCAACAGTTCAGTTAGAATGCGTAATACTAGCCGATTTAGAAACACTAAACGCACCTCTCAATGGAGTTCAGATAGCTCTGTCCATCGTGGCCGCCCACTGCATAGAGGAGATCGTCCAGTACGGCCACGCCCACTCCACATCTGCACATTATTACACTCGTACGATTAGAAGGTTGAAAGACAGGAACGCCATGAGCACTTGCGCCATAATGGTAAAATGAGCTATCAGTCATCGTTATCATCATCATGGCGCACCTGTCTTTCGCTCAATGTAGATGATGATTACTATAGCCAAAAAATGTAGTCTTTCCCATCTACAGTACTCTAAAATGTTACAGTGATTCTAAACTTTTCTTCGAATTCAAATAGTGTAGGAGTCCGGGCGCTACCCTACTTCTCCGTCACTCAGTTACCACAGACTCCACTCACCTCCGTTTGTTACCGTACCCTATCAACCATACAGTAATCCCCCAAATGAAACAGTAACCCTCCCACCTCCTCTTGCTCATCGGAGCCACTGGCCTCCACTGTGCGAGTGGTCGTGCGGGGTCGAGCATTTCCACTGAAGCGATCGCGTCTCCACTGCACCAGCCACCCACTGAAAATCATATTTCTAAATAATTTGAAATCATTTATATAATTAGATCTGATTTATATTCTCATATGCACCAGTCACCCACATTAGAATATGTTTTCATTATCCCGTCGTTGGATGGAAATCAATTCCACTATAAAGCACCAGATGTGTTTTCTATTGCTACTGATACGGCATCTTGCCTTTACTGAGAGGCTGGAACCATAATTATGAAGCCGTAAACTATTTATTTTAGTGACCTTTATGAGGGGGCATATATCCTACGTTACAGGAACAATGAAGTGTTTTCGCTTCTGAAACACTCTGAGTGTTTCAAACTGTTTCAAACTGTTTCAAACCGTTTCAAAGGCAGTACAGCGACATCTGAAATCATCATTAGATAAGAGCTTCTGTGTATTTGGATTTATGCATCGTATTTTTACCAATTTTTCAAAGGGCAATAACAATTAATATACTTTCTGGTTAATTTGTAAATTCATGATGCAAAATGAAAATCGGCCTTGAAATTTGACGGCACTGTTACGGATTTTCACGCAGTGCTTCGTTGAGTAACATTTCAAGGCCGAATTTCTTTTTCTTCATGAATTTCCAAATTAACCAGAAAGTATTTTAGTTGTTATTGCATTTTGAAAAATTGGTAAAAAATACGATGCATAAATCCTAATACACAGAAGCGATATATTAGCTTCTATTTCGCTGTACTGTCTGTAACGGTTTGAAACACTCAGAGTGTTTCAGAAGCGAAAACACTTCATTGTTCCTGTAACGTAGGATACTTGAGATTGCATGATTCGAAAATGAATGCATCTTATACAGTTCGTGATGCATAACAGCAAAGGGATGAGAACTGGAATGCCTTACCTGCATACAGCACCTCTCCGTATTTCAGCGGTTTGCGTGGCCGAGTTCGGGGGCCCTGAATGCCAGGGTTTATTTGCGAATCAACACGTTTACTTTCCTACTGGCTCATGCTGCTGTCGTTAGCAAATAATTTCAAAGTTTCCATTATATAACATGGTGATGTTGTGCCCCATGTAGACTGTATCATTCTTGACGAATCCAAGTAAATGCTACTCCCTTCATGACTTCCCTAGAGTGGAAACATTTCTAAATGAGCATGCACCGATCAAGGGACAAGACTGGAGGTCACTAAGGGTCTAAAACGGTAATAAAGTGCATTTCTCATTCGTCTAATCAATTAGGAGCTGTTGTCTATCCATCGCAGAGACAACCGCGCCCGTGACATTAGACGAATGAGAAATGCACGTTATTACCGTTTTAGAACCCCTAGTCGTGACCAACGGGAATAGGGAACCGAGAAAGAATGATAATGTATTGGTATTGGGCCTTCACTCCACTACGGATCTATCGTCGATGTCACACTCAATTCTTCCAATACCTAACACAGTTCGCACCTGCATCTTCGGCCTCTCCAATGGCAGCAGGAGGTAGTTCTTGGCCTCATCCACCAGGTCGCGACATCGAGAGTCCTGTCGCACCTGAATCCGGTTGGTTGATTCAATCCACTTGACTTTATTCAGATTAGATGAACTGCTACAACAGACGGGTAGAATATTTGACAATAAGTCTAGCTATTTTGAAGTGACTATGAGGGGGGGGAGGGATGGGTCGAAGAAACATCAAAATGGGAGCAGTGCACCAAAATGGAAGCAGTGACCCTCTTTAGGTTGACTCCATGATTTTACTATATTTCGTCCTAAACTGATCAACACTATGAGCAAGAATTGATATCAAAATTTTATTCTGTTTTAGTAAACAGACGTGAGCATAAATTCACCAGGTTTCCGTGAAAAATGCAAAAAATAACAAGTACTCTACAGCATTTGAGGGTATCTTATTCATTGCGCCCGTTATTGCAAGCAGCCATTTGAAATCGCCAGGGGTTCAAAAACGGTAAATGTGTTGTCATTCTTCTCCGCCGCGCGGTTGTCTATGAGGGAATGATACAACCGCGAGAAGCATGTCGACAACTTTACCGCTTTTGAACCCCTAGAGAGCAATCTTCCGCGTTATATCAGCAGGATATTCTGCTAAAATTTGGTTAACAATTGTTCGCCACCACTTCAGAGTACTTCCATAGGTTTCACCGGTATTGATTCAACAGGATTACTAATTATCCTGGTAAACAGAAGAACTCAAATGACCCACCAGCGGGTCATCGGACACTGTCGACACGATGAACTTGGCAGGACATAGGGGAAGACGAACGTGGCACAGGGCCTGCAAGGACAATAGAATAATCGATATTTATTATATTAATTAGAAGAACCAAACAAATCTCCTATTGTAGTCCTGGAATTTATTTCCGCTGTCTAATGACAACCAAAAAGGATGTATGTAGTTTCAAATTGCCAAAGTGATGTACCATCACCATGACTTCCTGGGAACTGTGCACATTCGTGTATTTTTGGTACTAGTGTAGCATGTAATCTATCGACTATATAGCATAGTAGGCTCGCGATTTATGTGATTCTGTATTTTAGTAAACATCAGAACAGTGTGCAACACACTCACCTGGTGCAGGTACTGTTTCCTGTTGAGCATGTCGTGTTTCACCCATTGAATCGCCGCCGTGAACACCTGATAAAGGAGGGGATAATTACATTTATCGGTGCATCTATGACTTTTAAGACAATATCACATAAAACAGTATGCGCAAAAGTTTCAACACTTTGTTCATTTACACGACTGAAATAGAATCGAAATTGCACTATTTACAGAAAATCTCTTTGGGGCGAAAGGCAAGAGCGCCATGGACGTATGCGCCATCATGGCCAAATGTACTCTTGCGCCGTGATAATGACGACAATGTTGGCACATCGGTCCTCTTCATCATGTTGGCGCAAATGTCCATAGCGCACTTGTCTTTCGCCTCGTAACAAATTCTTACACAGGAAGTACCATAAATTATACTCTAGCATTAAAGAGCGTGGCACACCCACTCCGATGTATTCTGCTTTTAAATATCTCCAACCTGTTCCTCCGACTTGACATTCAGCTCCTCGCTCGATATGATCTCGAGCAGTTGGGGCAGCGACAACTGCTGGAACTCCTCAGAGTTCATCACTTCCTGAACGGAATGTCATAAGATTACGGTAGCTTTGAATACAATGGGAAATTCAAAAAAGTAAATGACCTTTTGCAAAGTTCTCTCTCGTGGGTCACGAGAGGTAGTCGTGTCCCTCTCGCTCCCTTGCTTTGCCGGCCATCCCGGTCCCCCGTCCTTTCCCTGTCCATTGTCCTACCCAAGAGAGAGGCGGCTTAAGGCCAACCCCACACTGATTATTGCTTGTATCATTATTCTGTGTCTATTTGAATGCCCTCAATGGAGGATTTATTGCAAACTCTGCTCGCAGAGTTGAGGGATGAGCGCAAGGCTCACCTCAGTACAATTGAGACTCTTCTCACGAGTCAGAGTAAGTTTGTATCGGAACAACTCACCAGTCAGAGTAAGTTTATGACTGAACATTTCACTACTTTAAATACTGTGTTATCATCATTAACAACGGCAGTTCAAAAATTATCTGCCCCTCCACCACAATCATCCAGTTTTTCTAATCATCCCCTTCCCCCTAATCTTTCATTGAGATCTGCAGTTCTGTCCTCACTATCACAATTGGACACTCTTCGAGAAAAGGCCACTCGGGCAGTCCTCGTAGGATTTCAAGAGAGTGGCGATGATGAAACTACTAAAAAATCTGATGACGAATTATTACAAAAGGTTCTCAAGTTGATCAATGACCCCTCACTTAACCAATCGACCATTACTTGCCATCGGCATCCCGAAACCCGAAGGCCCGAATCCACTTCTCCCCGTCCAATAAAAATTCAGTTCGATTCACAGGCTCTCAGAGACAATTTCCTTCGTCTTTCGGGTCGCACTCGTGCAGCTCGGGAGACAGGAAACGTTCACGCATTCTTTAGAAGAGATTTCACTCAGGATGAACTAGCTCTTGATAGGGAACTCAGGCGCCAGGCAGGCAG